>JAULAV010003077.1:0-25000 GCA_030789695.1 Scilla litardierei | reverse complement strand
GTAAATTCTCGAGCTCTCATAGGCGTCTCTCCTTATTTCATCAAGCTCGTTGATGTCCAAGAGTCGCCTCACCGCCGCACTCTTGTAGTCGTAGTTAAAGGTCTTGATGGCCCAATATGCGCGGTGCTCCAACTCTACCGGCAAGTGGCAAGCCTTCCCATAAACTAGTCGGAACGGTGTGGTACCGATGGGAGTGCGAAAGGCTATGCGGTATGCCCATAGAGCATCGTTTAGCTTCATTGACCAATCCTTTCTAGATCGATCCACGGTTTTCTCGAGAATTTGCTTGATCTCTCTATTTGAGACTTCCACTTGGCCGCTTGTCTGGGGGTGATAAGCCATGCCAACTCTATGGTTTACTCCGTACTTCTTTAGCATAGCTTCAAACTTGTTCTCTATGAAGTGGCTTCCCCCGTCGCTTATCAAGTTACGAGGCACTCCGAAGCGCGGGAAGATAATTTGCTTGAAGAACTTGGAGACGACCCTTGCATCATTAGTAGGGGTGGCGATTGCTTCCACCCATTTGGAGACATAGTCGACAGCCAATAGGATGTATTTGTTGCCATTGCTCGATGGAAATGGTCCCATGAAGTCTACTCCCCAACAATCAAAAAGCTCAATTTCTTGGATGGGCCTCATTGGCATTTCATTGCGCTTGGAGATATTCCCGGTCCGTTGGCATCTATCACACCCCTTTACAAAGTTGTGTGTGTCTTTAAACATTTTCGGCCAGAAGAACCCGCTCTGCAAAATCTTAGCGGTGGTTTTAGAGGCGGCATGATGTCATCCGCATGGTAGACCGTGGCAATCCAAAATGATCGATGTCGCCTCCTCTTTAGAAACACACATACGAATGACACTATCTTTGCATATCTTGAAAAGGTAGGGATCTTCCCAAAAATAGCTACGGACCTCATGCAGAAATCTCCTCTTTTGTTGCGTAGACATCCCATGCGGTTTGATTCCACAAGCCAAGTAGTTGACGAAGTCCGCGTACCAAGGAACTTCTCCTGTCCTTATGGCATATAGCCTCTCATCCACGAATGTGTCGTTGATAGGCAAACTTTCGTCCTCCTTGTCGCGAATGAGCCTAGATAAATGATCCGCCACGACATTGTCCGTACCCTTCTTGTCTCTGATCTCTAAGTCGAACTCTTGCAACAAGAGTATCCACCTAATCAACCGGGGTTTGGCCTCCTTCTTATTTAAAAGATACTTCAATGCCGCATGATCGGTGTGGACAATAACCTTGGACCCAAGGAGGTAAGAGCGAAACTTCTCTATGGAATAGACGACCGCTAGAAGCTCTTTCTCGGTAGTTGTGTAGTTTTTCTGCGCGTCATCCAATGTCTTGCTCGCATAGTATATCGCATGAAGCTTCTTATCTTTTCTTTGTCCCAATACCGCTCCAATGGCTTGGTCGCTAGCATCACACATTAGCTCAAAAGGAAGGCTCCAATCCGGCGGTTGTATGATGGGCGCGGAGACTAGTGCTTCTTTCAAGGCGTTGAAGGCTTGTAAGCATTCACCTGAGAAAACAAAAGGAATATCTTTAGCGAGCAAAGAAGTAAGTGGTCGGGCAATCGAGGCGAAATCCTTTATGAAGCGACGGTAAAACCCCGCGTGACCAAGGAAGCCTCTAATGCCCTTGACATTAATAGGAGGAGGGAGTTTCTTGATTACCTCAATCTTTGCTTTGTCTACCTCAATTCCTCTCGAAGAGACAAGATGTCCGAGAACTATACCTTCCGTAACCATGAAGTGACACTTCTCCCAATTGAGAGTGAGATTGTTTTGTTGGCACCTTTTTAGGACTTTAGTAAGATTTTCCAAACAAGAGTCAAACTCACTTCCATAAACCGAGAAGTCATCCATAAAAACTTCCATAATATTTTCAATGTAATCGGAGAATATGGACGTCATACACCTCTGAAACGTAGCTGGAGCATTACAAAGGCCAAACGGCATCCTGCGGTAGGCATAGGTGCCATAGGGACAAGTAAAAGTTGTCTTCTCTTGGTCATCTTCATGCAAAGGGATTTGGAAGAATCCCGAATACCCATCTAGATAGCAAAAGTATTTATGTTTTGCGAGGCGTTCAAGCATTTGATCAATGAAGGGCAATGGGTAATGGTCCTTTCGGGTAGCTTTATTAAGTTTCCTATAGTCAATGCACATTCGCCATCCCGTGACGGTGCGCGTAGATATGGGCTCACCTTTTTCATTTTTTACGACAGTCATCCCCCCTTTCTTGGAGACGACGTGAACGGGGCTAACCCACCTACTGTCTGAAATAGGATAGATTATACCGGCTTCTAGCAATTTTAGGATTTCCTTTTTAACCACCTCCTTCATGTTCGGGTTTAACCGCCGTTGAGGCTTTATGGAGGTGGCGTCGGTATCCTTCAAATGGATCCTATGCGTGCAAAGCCTAGGGCTTATCCCTTTTAGATCGGAGATAGTGTATCCCAAGACATCTTTGTGGCTCCTAAGAACGTCTAGGAGTTTTTCAAGTTGGTCTGGCGTGAGGTGGGAGTTTACTATCACCGGGAAAGTTAATTTGTTACCCAAAAAGGCATACCTTAGATTCGGAGGTAATTGTTTAAGTTCTACCTGAAGAGGCGCCTCTCCTTCTACTTCATCGGCTCGCATGAGTTCCGCTCTTTCCTTGCCATCCGGGTCTAGCTCGTGCTCAGGTGGCGCGCTCTCTTGTGGAGAGTCAGACTCACTGCTTAGCGAGGACAATGCATCAAAATAGGCATGCTCCGATTCCGTGCTAGCATCGTCAGAGTTTTCATTCGGCTCCGGTTCGTTCCTGGAATCAAGAAACACATCAGACGATTCATAGAAGCAAGAGTAAGTGTCATGGGGTGTAACTCCCTGACGTTGGCTTGCTCTGAAGATCCTTCCGAAGTATAGTGATCCTCGACACTTGTTCCACCTTCTTCGAAATATAATTTGTCGTCGATCACGTCAACTCTGACATTGCCCCCGATAGTCCCCTCCGGGGAGATCTGGTCCATCACGAAACTAGCAAATAGCTGTTCGTCGGGGTCCTTGACATCGATAGCGAAAGCTCCGGTAGCGTGGACCTCGTCGACAAGCTCCTTAAGGAGGTCTGTGAAGGAGTCATAGTCTTCCTGACTGAGTTCTATTGTTGACGTTGCATTCTCCATTCTTCCTGCAAAGACCTTGTGCAAAATACAGGGAGAACGTGCGAGTGAAAGAAAGTATAGAAAGAGAGAAAGAAGAAGTAACCGGGTGGTCGATGACGAACACCGTCAAAATTCCCTCCCCGGCAACGGCGCCAAAAACTTGATCGCTCCGGTATGTGACCCAAAAGAACTGTTGTAGTTTTACCGCAAGCGCACGGTGTAGCGGCAAGCGGGTTATCGAACACAGGGAGGACGAATGACTGTGCTTGCTCCAATCAACCTGGCTACTCAAGAGAGAAATTTGCCTTTGGTGATCCTGTCACAATCGTCAGACAAAAATGCGGAAATATCAAATCAAATAAAGAACGTCTAGGGAATGGGGAATCCCCGCTACTCACCGTATCTCATAAATGCGGTTTATCGGTATCAAAATTGCTTGAATGAGAATTTGGATGAACTAGTTGCAACTGAATGTAGAACCAAGCTCACGCTCTCGCGCTGTTGCCGGTCTATAGCTATCCTAGGTTTGGGTCCAATCTCTTGCAAACCCTAGCCTAGGAAAGCTAGCAATAGGATCAACATCATCGTCCAATCGCGCACCGAGCCCAATCTCTTGCAAACTCGGTCCACAACCTAGATTGGGATAGTTCCTACCCGTCCAATCTCTTGCAAACGGGTATCGTCATGGAATTGCAACAGGAAATCCTAGTATCGGTCCAATCTCTTGCAAACTGATACTTCGAAAATCCGACTCCAACCCAATTCGGATTTCTAGGGTTTCCTATCAAATTGGGATCCAATCTCTTGCAAATCCCAATTGATATGAATACCTAGCCATCCGTAGTAAATTGATCCCAATCTAATCCCTAATAACAATTCTAGCACAATTTCTACTAATTCATCACAAATATGAGGATGGGCTTGTAGGGTTCATCCCCACGCCCCAAGACGTGGAGACTACTCACAAATCATAGCAAGATCACAAAAATAATCGTTGAAATAAGCAATGGAATTCAACACAATATTGAGATAAGCAATAAAAATAGAATTTTTAAGGAAAAGAGATGCAAACCAATGGAGTTCTTCAATTGAATCCAACAAAATTCCAATCTTTCTCTCCTCTCCATTCACAAGAATAAAGCTAAAAAACTAATCTAAAAAGCTGCAAAAATCTAAGAGAGAGCCCCCTAAAACTAGGGTAAAAACAGGGTTTAAATAGCCCTCAAAATCGTCCAAAAATCGTGACCAAAATACAACTGCACAGCCTGTTTTCCGCAGTTTTCGCTACAGGCAGCGCATCGCACTCGGCCGAGTGACAAAAGTCGCTCGGCCGAGTGAGAAACCCTGTAATTTTCCAGTAAGTCGGGGCCTTCAGGGGTCTCTACTTCGGGGGCGGCTCGGCCGAGTGAGTTGTTGTCACTCGGCCGATGACTTCATAGTACTCGGGCGGACGGGATTTACCACTCGGCCGAGTGGGTCTTCTGAAGTTCAGGCAGCCGAAAAACAGAAACTTGGATGTTTTGGAAAGGCTTCGTCTGGGCGCCACTCGGGCGGACGGGATGTCGTCACTCGGCCGATGTGGTCTTCGGTGCTCGGCCGAGTGCACAGGTAAATTGTGTCTGATCTGGTCGGCCGAGCAGTGTCTCGCTGGTCGGTCGAGTGGCTCCTCCACTCGGCCGAGTGGGACACAAAAAATGCCCAATCTGCTTATTTTGACCTCCTCGTCGCTCCTGCGACGTCCGTTCTTCTTCCGCTCCTCTCCAACAGCAAAATACCCCTCGGGGAGGTCGTTGGTGACCGTCTAGAGTAAGCGCATCTCGAGATCACTCCAAATCGTGCCAAATCACCTGAAATGCGACAAAAACAACAAATCGTGAAAAGCATCGCAATATCGTCGATATATCATGAAAAACATGATTTGGGCGATCTAAATGGCATGCAAATATGCGGAAAAAGGGTGTAAAATAAGGAGTGATCACATGTACATTTCCAGTAAGTCGGCCTCTTTTGATGGTGGATTTCTCATGCCACTCGGGCGATGCGATCTTCTTACTCGGCCGAGTGGGATATCATCCCTCGGTCGAGTGCACGCCCAATTCCTTCTGTTGGAGCGTGTCCGGTCTGGTCGGCCGAGTGGTCTTCTTGCTCGGCTGAGTGGCTGCTCCACTCGACCGAGTGGCATGCTGCAGATGCCTAATCTTCTCCGTTTCTCCTCCTCGTCGCTCCTACGGAGTTTCTTCTTCTTCCACCCGTCTCCCATCGCCGAATAGCCCTCAAAAGTGCCTTGGGTGACGCTCCGGAGTGGGTGCAAGTCCCTTAAGCTCATTTTTGCTCCCGATCGCTCCATATTTCCTGAAATCCGACAAACACAAGAAATAGTGAAAAGTAACGCAATATCGTCGAATACTCGTGAAAATTGCAATATGAGCAATCGAAATGGCGTGAAAACATGCAAAAAAAGGTGTAAAATATGGAGTGATCAAGAACCAAGCTCACGCTCTCGTGCTATTGCTGGTCTATAGTGACCTAGATTAGAGCCCACTCTCGTGCAAACCCTAACCTAATCAACTAGCATGAAGATCGATATCATCGTCCAATCGCACCTCGAGCCCACTCTCGTGCAAACTTGAGCTTCGATCTAGGTTATGATAGTTCGTATTCATCTAATCTCTTGCAAATGAATATTAGTATAGATTTATAATAAAAATCCTAGCTTTGGTCCAATCTCTTGCAAATCAAATCTAGAGAATCTCGATTATAAACCTAAATCGAATATCTAGGCCTTCCTATCAATTGGGATCCAATCTCTTGCAAATCCCAATCGATGGAAATTCCTAGCTACTCGTAGTAAATCAATCACAACCTAACCTTTTGTCAATCCTAGCAACAATTCAATTCATTCATCACAATTCAAAGAACGGATCCATAGGGATCATCCCTATGCCATAGAACAAAGAAACTACTCACAATTCATCATAGATATCGCGGAAATAAAGAAATAGATCAAAGCACAATTCGTAGCTAAGAGAGAACAATTCATAAAAACAAGAATTTCAAAGAGAAAGATCAAACCAAATTGCGCGTCTATGATCTCCAGCTGAGAATTACAATAGAATAGCCGTAAAAAATAACTTCAAGTCTCTCCTCAAACTAGGAATAAAACTAGGTTTAAATACAAGTTAAATTCATCCAGAAATTCCTGACAGAATTGCCCCTGGCACAGCCAAAAAGCCTAATTCGCGACCCAGTCAGACTGCGCCACTCGGCCGAGTGAAACATGCCACTCAGCCGAGTGACAGACCCGATAAAAAACAGAGAATCTGGGAAAATTGGGGGTCTGTCGCTTTGTCTGACTCAGGCGAGTGGTCTTCCTTACTTGGCCGAGTGAGCTTTCTTGCTCGGCCGAGTAAGTCTTCTCAAATTTCCAGTAAGTCGGCTGCTTTTTGGGAGAAAATCCTTGTCAGACTCGGGCGAGTGGGCTTCTCCATTCGGTCGAGTGAACTTTCTTGCTCGGCCGAGTGAACATTAAAAATCGGCGGTCTGTATCCGTTTCACTCGGCCGAACGCACTCCTTTACTCGGCCGAGTGAACTATCTGTTCGGCCGAGTGAGCTGCTTCTGGACTCTTTTCTTCTCATCCTCACCTCCTAGTCAATTCTATCGAATTTCTTCCGCTTCCGCTCATCCTCCAGTGCTTCTAACTCCTCAATAAAGCTGTGGGCGGTGCTCCGGTGCGCGTGAAAGTTCATTGATCTCATTTTCGCTCCAGATCGCTCCATATCTCCTGAAATATGACAAAAACAAGAAATAGTGAAAAGCAACGCGAATCGTCGAATAATCGTGAAAAACTCAATATGGGTGATAGAAATGTCATCAAAACATGCAGAAAAAAGTTTTAAAATAAGTAGCGATCAAGCCCCCTCACAAATTCAGGATCAGGTGGGAATGACCAATCTGTCGGAAGCTCAATGGTGACACGATCTGGGTTCGGCAGAATGGTATAGGGTGCAAGGGGATGGAGATAGTGGAAGGCAAACCGACTGCCACCGAGCGGCCTGATCATGTGAATGTGCCTCAGGACATCGATGTCAAGATGGGTGGATCCTGGGCACGGCTCAAATCGGGGGGAAACTCGATGTTGAAGGGTGGATGTTGGGCAATGATAATGATGAGGCCACCGCAACCATATTTGCCTTTATTTGCGCGGCTAATGTCAGCAAGCTTTTGAATTAGCCACGAGGCGGCATTGATGCGAATTCGCGGTGCCTCGAAAGTAATCCCGTCAACACCAGGAATGAAAGGAAAATTCATCGCCCATAATATGAAAAGATCTTGGATGGTCACGGTGCCGGACTCATCCCGTGGAAAGAAAGTGCTTGTGATAATGCGATGGGCGAGGCAGAAGACCGGGTTTATAATCGAAGAGGCCTTGGCCTTGCCCCTAGGATATTGATCGTATAATGTGAGACGTTGCCAAAAGAAGTCTACATTAAAGTCGGCATGCAATTCATTGGCAAGGGAGCTGCCTTCAAGATTGGGGAAACCGAAAATATCATTGATAGTGGTCAAAGGAGCACGGAAATTTCGGTTCCGAAGGCGAAAAACGATATTTGGCCCCGACTCGATTTTGATAGTGGAGAGGAATTCTAGTGTGAGCACGGGGTAGGATTGAGCATGGGCGTGGAGGAAATCAAGCCATCCCAAGTTCGCAAACATGGATTAGACTTCGGAAAAAACTCCGAGAGCGAATAAGGTTTGGTCGTGTGCAAACTTGGTGGCGAGGTGAGAACGTTGATCCAGGCGAGAGGAAAAATCTTTGTGGGCTTGGCTCATAAAGCAAATGCATTGAGGTCCAAGAAGTGGGTCTCCCGTTGGTATGGTGGGTGGGGATGGTGGTTGGGTAGGCGGTGGTTGAGGAGCGCGTCCACGTGTAAGACGTGTGCGTCATTGGCTCTTGCGAGATGGCTACTCATCCACCAAGGGTTGCTTACCCTTATTTTTTTATTTTGCCATGATATTGTGGCGATTGGGTGTGATATGCAAGATGATATGTGGGTGCACTCAACAAATGACAAAGTGACAAAATAAAAATTCCTGGACAATATAATAACCAAGTTATGGAGCGAGTTTACCCAGCAAACGATGCGGCTCCTAACTGTAAAAGATCCCATAATGCACGAGGGAGTGATCCGGAGAGCCGCCGCACACTAATCCAAAGAAAACAGAGTTTTTGAAAATTGGGGGAAATTAGGGCTAGGGCTAGGATTTGCGTCTTGAATGTGATCGATGAAGGGGCATTGATGGTGGGGGATTAGTGGAGGAAGTGGCGGCGGGTGATTAGTAACTGTAGGAGTGATGGAGAAGATCATTTGGGAAGAAATCCAAACGAACCGGTCGAATGAGTTTTTGGAGGTCGGGTGAAATGGCAGTTGGGTGGGGGGTTAGGTTATATAGGGTTTGGGTGAACCGATCGGGTGGACCTCACCCGATCGGTTGGATCAACTTTCAAAAAAAACACTTGGATCAGCATCTACAGGTCACCCGATCGAGTAAGAACTCACCCGATCGGTTGACCGCTCTCCGAAAATCTTTCAAGTCTTTGCTTTAATTCACCCGATCACCGACCCGATGGCCGACTTTATCACCCGATCGGTTCATTCTTCGACTGAAGCTGGTCACTTACTGAAACAATCCACCCGATCGGTTGATGTATGAACCGATCGGGTGGGGCAATTCTTGCACAAAAAGTTTAAATTCCCTAAGTTTCCAAACAAAAGATCCCCACAGCAGCATTTATACACAAAATTAATAAACTAATCTTATTAAAAACCAACAGAAGTTTAGGACATGGGTTACCTCCCTTGAAGCGCTATTTTTAATAGTCGTTCACTTGACTCCCGATATGATATTCAAGGTGGCTTGAATGGGTGACGCTCGACGGTTGGCGTCCTCTCAGCGATTGGGGCAAAAGTTCCGGTTGTTGACAACGTCGACAAATGGATGGTCTCAATCACTCCCCCATTGGTGATATCCGGGGCTTCTCCTTAGTGTTGGCGACACACACCACTCTCTTCAGAATTCGTACTTCATCGGTGGTGAGCACCAAAGGCGCTTTGCCCTCACTCTTCCTCTGAGTATTCTTTCCAAATCCTGGGGGAGTTGATTGGGAGACACATTCTGGCTCAAGAATTTCCTCTCTGGCCAGCCTAGAGTGCTCCTCTACTCCATCCAAGTCTTCAGGGGGGTCCCTAGAAAGAGCTTCCAATGCTCCTGCTTCATTAACTCTCTCTTCTTCAATCTCCAGAAGGTTGTAATTGGACTCCTTGGGTGGTAGCTTCATGGACAGCGCTAAGTCAAATTCCACCGTTTGATCACCGACGTTTAAAGACAATTTTCCCTTCTTTACGTCGATGAGCACACCAGTGGTTTCCATAAAAGGTCTTCCGAGAATAATCAGAGTGCGATTATCCTCGGGCATATCCATCACTACAAAATCCACCGGCACACGTACACCGCGGACATTAACTGGAAGGTCGTCGATGACTCCCACGGGGTTCTTGACGGATCGATCCACTAGCTGCAAGGTCATCCTCGTGGATTCCAGTTCTCCCATGTTGATTCTTCTGTAGAGTGAGAGGGGCATCAAACTTACACTTGCTCCAAAATCAACAAGTGATCTATTAATAGAGACTTCCCCTATAGAGCACTGAATCGAAAAACTTCCCGGGTCCTTAAGCTTCGGCGGATTGGCCTATTGAATCAAGGCGCTACACTCCGCCATAAGGACCAACTTTTCTTTTTTTGTTCCCTTCGTCACTAGATCCTTAAGAAATTTTGCGTACGAAGGAATAGTCTCAATTGCTTCTAGGAACAGGATCTGAAGACTTAGATCCTTCACCATCTCAAAGAACTTGACATAATTTTCGTCGATCTTGGCCTTGGCAAGCCTTTGTGAAAATGGGACAGAAGGCTTGAAAACCCTCAAGTCTTCACCCTCAGTCTTGTTCATTTTCTCTGATTCTTCTTCCGGAGTCACGTGATTTTATGTTGAAGCTCCGTTGTCGTTCACCCCCATATTCGGTTACACATTGACAATGGGCGCTTCATTATCTTTCTTGGCCTCACGTGTCGAAAACATTTGCTTGACAATGGGCGCTTCATTATCGTTCACCCCCATATTCGGTTACACATTGACAATAGCAAAAACATTTGCTTGACCGTGTGTCAAGGCCAAGGTTTGGCTCGATCCCCTAGGATTTACCACCAGTTGACCTGGTAATTGTCCATGCGCCTTTTGGAGGTTGGCTACTTGTAACCCCAATTGGGTCACTTGGTCGGCCAAGGATTTCTGCCCAAGCTATAATTGTTGAGTAATCTTCTCCTGATTCGAAATGTACTGAGCCAGGAGGTTCTCAATCGGAGAGATCACTCGTTGTTGTTGATTGTACTGTTGTTGTTGGGGCGTGATCGCTCCGTATTTACACCCTTTTTCTGCATGTTTGCATGCCACTTTGATCGCTCATATCGTGTTTTTCACGATTATTCGACAATATTGCGATGCTTTTCACGATTTCTTGTTTTTGTCGTATTTCAGGAGATATGGAGCGATTTGGAGTGATTTTGAGATCAAGAGGATTTGCACCCACTCCGGAGTGTCACCCAAGGCTCTTTTGGGGGATATTCGGCGATGGAAGACAAGTGGGAGAAGAAAGAACGTTGTAGAAGCGACGAGGAAGCGAAAAGACGAAGATTGGGCCTTTGCAGCATCTCACTCGTCCGCGTGAACTACCCACTCGGCCGAGCAAGAAGACCACTCGGCCGACCAGACCGGACACGCATCAACAGAAGAAAATAGGCGTGCACTCGACCGAGTGACGATAGTCCACTCGGCCGAGCATGGAAACCCCCTCGCCCGAGTGGCAGGAGAACAGACACTTCAAAAATGGCCGACTTACTGTTAATTTACAGGCGATTCAGAGCTTCCACTCGGCCGAGCAAGAAATGCCCCTGAGCCGAGTGAGTAAATCCACTCGGCCGAGTCACTCCCGAAGACAGACCCACGAAAAGTCCCGACTTACTGGAATTTTACAGGGTCTGTCACTCGGCCGAGTGACATTTGTCACTCGGCCGAGTGAGCCGCCCCACCTGCTGCGTAAACTGCGATTTTTGAGCTGCGCAGTGGTATTTTTGTCACGAATTTCTGGGCGATTTTGAGGGGTATTTAAACCCAGTTTTTGCCCTAGTTAGAGAGAACTTTTTGATACTTTTTGTAGCCTTTTTAGAGAGCTTTTTAGTTAATTAGATTTAGGCTTTTGAGAGATTGGAAAGGGGATTTTGTTGGATGCTATTGGATTCTCATTGGTTTGTCTCCTTTCTTGTCAAAAACTCCATTTTTATTGATAATTTCTCTATTGCAATGAATTGTGTTGATTTTTCTATTGAATTTTTTATGAATTGCATGATGATTAGGGAGTAGTTCTATTGTCCTAGGGCATGGGGATGAACCCTATGAACTCTATTTCCGAATTGTGATGAATTGGTGAAATTCTTGCTAGAATTGATTAGGGTTAGGTTGGGATCGATTTATTACGGATAGCTAGGGATTCATATCGATTGGGATTTGCAAGAGATTGGGTCCCAATTGATAGGAAGCCCTAGAAATTTGATTTAGATTTACGATTGGAATTTTCTAGTATTGGTTTGCAAGAGATTGGACCAAGACTAGGGTTTTTAATCGTATCTCTATACAAATACCCGTTTGCAAGAGATTGGACGGGTAGGAACTATCCCAACCTAGGTTGTAGCTCGAGTTTGCACGAGAGTGGGCTCGAGATACGATTGGACGATGATGTCGTTCTTCACGCCAGCGGCTTAGGTTAAGGTTTGCAAGATATTGGGCCCTAACCTAAGTTTGCTATAGACCGACAATAGCGCGAGAGCATGAGCTTGGTTCTACATTTAGTTGCGACTAGTTCACCTAAGATTCAAGTCTAGCAATGATGTAACCTATGAATCACAACGATGAGATACGGTTCGTAGCGGGGATTCCCTATCCCTAGGCATTTTATTTCATTGATATTTCTATCGATATACAAACGATTGTGACAATTTTACCCCAAATTATTCTTGACCATTTTGATAGCTAGGTGATTAGAAGAAGACACTGTCATTGTCCCTCCTTGAGTTCGATACCCGCTCGCCACTACGACGTGCGCTTGCGGTAAGACTACGAGTCGCTCGTCCCGGTTGCATGTGCACACCGGGCGACGATCAAGTTTTTGGCGCCGTTGCCGGGGAGGCGACAGTGTTTTATTCTTTTTACTTAGTGTTTTCTTTTTCTTTTGTTACTTTTAATCTTTTTACTCCTTATTCGTGCTAACATTTCCTTTGCAACTCTGTTTTCCCTTGAATGTACACGATATCTACGGTGAACCCCGAGGAAATATTATTTGATCCGAAGATCGAGCGTACCGTGAGGAGGATTAGAGCCGAGAGAAGGCACGCTACGGAGGACGGTTGTATGAACCGTGTGGAGACACCGGAGGAGCTAGCCGCACGAATGGCGAGGATCATATCTATTAGAGATAGGCTTCGGCCTAAGACTTCTTCCACCACATCATCCATCGCCATGCCGAAACTAGCGGCGGACAAGAATTTTGAGCTAAAGACGAGATTGGTAGTGTTGATGCAACAAGACCCGTTTCATGGGAATGCCCATGAAAATCCGCATTACCACATCCAACTCTTCTTGTCCAAGTGCGCCACTTTCCAAATGCCGGACGTTTCCGTTGATGCAATCCGACTGCGACTCTTCCCCTTCACACTCAAAGATAAAGCTTTGTATTGGTTGAGGACGCAAGCGGAAGGGACATTCACCACTTGGGATGAGTTGGCGAGTTCCTTTGTTGACAAGTTTTACCCTCCTTCCAAGACGGTGAAGATACGGAGTGCTCTCATGTCCTTTAAGCAAAGACCGCAAGAAACCCTCTATGAAGCATGGGAGTGCTTCAAGGACTTATAACATCAATGCCCCCATCATAGTATAGAAGATTGGGAGCTTGTCCACAGTTTCTTCAATGGACTCTAACCGGGCACGAAGCAAATTATTGACGCAACCGCCAATGGAGCCATACTATCAAAGACCCTGGATGAAGCTACGGCCTTGTTAGAGGAGATGGCCTCAAATAACCAACAATGGGGGGACGAGCGAGGATATTCTTTGTCCTCTTTGAAGCCCACTAGCATTTATGAGGCCAAGACCGTGGCGGAGCTTTCAACCAAATTTGACTCTCTCCACAAGGTGGTGGAGAGATTGGAGAAATATATCTCTGAGCCCCATGGAGCACCCTCTACATCTACGCCGACAAGCAATATGAGTGATTGCCAAGACCAATCCCAAGCCATGTATGTAGGAGGGGACAATGGAGAAGGAGCCTTGGAGCAAGTACAATATGTCGCGGGAAACTCCGGATATTGGGCCAACCCTGCCGCTAGAAACCATCCGGGGTTTTCATATGCAAACAATGATGGTGCTTTGAACCCGCCGTCACAACAACTTCCTCAAGCTCGGCCTCCACCACCACAAACTCAATATCAACCGAGGGGGCCACCGCAACAAAACTACCCGCCGAGGCAACAAGCAGGACCATATAGACCCCCCGGGTATAACCAAGGTTGGAGAGCTCCCACCCACCTCAAGCTCAACCATGATCGGACCACGAAGCTAGGGTGGAGGAATTTATGGTGGAGCAACGGAAGATCAACGCTAGATTGACAGCGGGACAAGAGTCACTAAGTACCGTCGTCGCTCAACTTACGGAGCAACTTGCGTTGCTCAACAAGAACGCCCAACAATTTCCGGCTCAACCCGAGCCCAATCCACGGAGCAACACCGGACACATCAATGCGGTGGTTGCGGTTACAACAAGGGACGGGAAGGATACCACTCCCGCTATGACCCAAAGCAAACAACCCGTGGTGGAAATTTTTGAAGAAAAAGAGACGGCAATTGAAGAAGAGAGCCGAAAGGAGCCAATTGAAGGAGGAAATTCTAAAGTGGTAGAGCCACTTGATGAGCACCGCTACATGCCACCGGTGCCGTTTCCACAACGGCTAGCTAGAGCCAAGATGGAGAAAAGGCTCGCCAAGTTCATAGAATACTTGAGGGGAGTAAGCCTCAATATTCCTTTCCTAGATGCAATTGTTGAGATCCTGTCTTACGCGAAGTTCTTGAAAGATTTGATTTCGGAAAAGAAAAGGAAGGAAAAAATCATGCTTGCGGAGCAAGGAACTTGGTTTACCCGGAAGGAGAAGGAGCCGGCGAAATTAAAGGATCCCGGGAGTTTCCGCATCCCTTGCACACTAGGAGGCGTCCCTTTGCAAAAAGCTCTAGTAGACTTGAGTGCTAGTGTGAGCCTTATGCCCCTTAGTATGTTCCGGAGATTGAACACGGGCACTGACTTGAAGTCGACCGACATGAGGATTCAACTTGCGGACGGTCGGATTACTAGGCTGGTAGGGATCGCGGAGAATATTCCACTCCAAGTACCGGGAGCTATATGCTTGCCTTGTGATTTTGTTATAATGGACATCAAGGAAGAGGGCGACACTTCGCTCATACTTTGACGCCCGTTCCTCGCAACCGCCAGTGTTATCGTCGATGTGCGTGAAGGAACTCTATCCTTGAATGTCGGCAACATAGAGGTCAAGCTTCACATACCCCGGGCCATGAAACATATGCCATATCACGAGGAGTTAGATTATGTGGATCTCCTCGATGAAGTGATTGAAGAAGCAATCCCCCACTCTATTGGTGCTCTCCATGACGATGGCTTCCAAGAAGGCCAAGCTTCGGGTGAAGAAGAGAATTTGGAGGACCCTCCAGATAGCTCCACAGATGGTGATGAAGACGACGCTGATGTCGCAAGAATACGAGAGCTTTGCAAGCTCTCAAAGGCCAAGAATCCGAAGAAAGCTCCACCGTACAGAAGATCGGTGTCACCGGCCAAGAAGAAGATAGGAACAAGCTCTAGCTTGGGGGACTTATCCCCCAACATTGCCCATGATGAAGAGGCATCGAGGAAGACCGATGATCATCAAGAACCAAATCCGAGCGGACTTCCCGACAAGTTTGACGGGTGCATCTCATATGCGCCCAACATCGCAAGCTAAAGGAATATCTTGAAGGGTCGAGCTCACGACCTTAAACGAGCGCTTGTCGGGAGGCAACCCAACGGTTTTTGTGTTGTTTTTATTTGATTTTCATTTTTGGTTTAGCCTTTCGTTAGTTTTTAGAGTCTTTTGTCCATGAAAATCGTGACAACGGGTACCATTTTTCATGACAGGAGAGGAGAAAGGGAGATCAATCATATGAAGGATGATAGAGGTAAGGATGATCGCTCCAGGAACGCGTTCAGGCCTTAGGAGGAGGAAGAAACAGACTAGAGGAAGAAAAACAGAAACTAGAGCGAAAACGGAGTGCAGATGCAGAAAACAGCACGTCACTCGGCCGAGTAGCATATGCCACTCGGCCAAGCAACGACTCCACTCGGCCGAGTGGAGCACCAATCAGGGAAGTTTCTGCAGACCAACTCTCTATTAATTTCTGTAGGTTTTAGTTTTAATTATCACTCTGGCGAGTGACTTGTCACTCGGCCGAGTGAAACAGATACCCTCCTAGCTTAAAAATTGCTGAGTGGCAGAGCCACTCGGCCGAGTGGAGTTTCTCCCTTCGGCCGAGTGAAGCAAAGCTACTCGACCGATTCGTAAGTGGGTACGAGATTTTCGAAATTTATTTCGTTTACGCACTCGGCCGAGTGACATTGTCACTCGACCGAGTCGTAACAATTTCTATATAAGTTCAGCCGCGGGCGCGACTTTCTAAAAACCCAAATCGCCCCAAATCGAGCCCGAGCCGCTGCCGTTCCCTCTCCCTCACCTGCTGCTTCGCACCCCCCGCACCGGAATCGAACCACTTCCGTCGGCGATCGCCTGACCGAGCCTCATCATCGATCGGTCGCCGATCCACCTCGCCGGCGCCGGCCGCCACAGCCTCGGATTCCCCCATTTTGCCCCAAAAACCCCTCTTCTCCTTGTTTCTCTATATCCGTACGCCCGTTGATCCCCTAACCCAAATTAAATTTCATATCTATCTACTATCCCCTATCTCCCCCATACGTATTGAATATTATTCGCTGATTTGATCGTTTCATTTGCAGGCTAGCTTGGGGGAGCTTTTGGGAGCTTTTGGACGCGCATTTAGCTTCGCGGCGGAGGCGGCTCTTCGCACGCATCACTTATTGCTCTCGCGGCGTGTTCAGGTACATTCATTCCATTATTTAGCACACCGGATCATTTATTTAGTTGGGACACGTCTCGCGGCACACATGCCACCGCGCACTAGGTCGCGTACACGGGGATCCGCCCCCAAGCGGAGGCGGACCGATGACCCAGGTCCCTCTCACGCTAGGGAGGACTCTCCTCCACCTAGCCTACCACCACCACCACCACCTACATATCCGATCCCAACCGATCCTGTCCCTCCACCTGCTCCCGCTGTCAGGCCGATGGGGATCACGTTTCGAAATGACGCACACCGTGCCACGTTCGAGCGTATCTGCCATCGCTCGATAGTACCCTCTAGGTTCGCGCACTTAGCTGACCTTGACCGCCTAGGGGTACTCGAGGGGCTTCTTACGTTGTACGACAACGTGGGATGGCGTGATTTTCTTGCGGTGTCGGCGGATACTTTCATCCGTTCGACACTAGAGGTCCTGAGCTCTATTGACCGGACCCCTGGAGGATGCACATTCCGTTTGATGGATCGTGAGTGCGAGATCACTCTCGACATGCTTCGTGCATTCTTCCAGTGGCCCGCTGTCCCTGTCCCTGACTGTGCCTACGCTCCCACACACATCCCACCACCGTCGTTCGACACCTCCACATTCTGGACACGGATCACAGGATCCCCACTTGGCTTTGACCCTAGTAGGGCCAAGGCCTCAGCCATCCTACACCCCTGCCTCCACATTGCACAGCACCTCATGGCGACCACTTTCCTAGCGAGGTATGAGCCCGGGACGATGTCTACGCCAGAGCTCTATATGCTCTACGCGATGACTCGCCCTAGGGTTCTGGATAGGGGTAGCGACGACCTGGTCCCCACCGTCGAGATCGACATCGCTAGTTGGTTTCTGGACCGTATCATCATTTCGGTGAGCGCTCGCTCACCTATTTGTTGCGACGGTCTGATCACACTTCTAGCCCTTATGACCGGCGTGGACCTACCTGACGACTTGTGTTGAGCCCCGGGCCCCACTTCACTCTTGATAGATGTTATAGCCCGGATGAAGATGCTTCGTCCCCATGGTCGCAGGCACTGGGTGTGGTTGCACGGTCCCTTTAGTGCTGACTACATGGTTCTTCCGAGCCTCGCTCGGACACACATAGGACCGGCCCACGGGGATTGGATTCCATCGATGGATCTCCTTATCCCCGCTGCCTACGTTCTTGAGGCTGAGGATGCTGAGCAGGCACCCCCTGCACCACCTGTGGACCCCGTGATCCCTCAGCCCGCACCTGCACTGTCTGCACCTCCTGACACTTCTGTCCACACTTCTATCAGTTTCGGGAGCACATTAGCTGAGTCCACCACCACCACCACCACCGCTGAGCCTATGTCCATCGAGCCTATCACTTCTCTTAGCCCCGAGCGTCCCACCACCATTTTAGAGACCGGCGAGACTTCCTTTACCGCCGCAGTGGCGGTCCTGACCTCACTTTTGTCCACAGCCACCCCGGCCGTTAGCCCTTCTGACCCCACTACCGCTGTCTTCACCGAGAGTGTCGTGACTTCTATCCCCACTTCTATGTCACTGACCTCTCCAGCTGCCTCGTCGCCCATTTTACCTTCCACTTCTGCTACTGCTGCTGCTGCTGCTTTGACCCAGCCTGCGTCCCAGCCTTGCACCGAGGCTGGGCATCACTTACCGAGCACAGCACCCCTTCCACACTACCCTGCTGGCCCCATCCTATACGCTTCCTGCCAGAGACCGCCCCGCACCTCACCTGTTCGACATATGCGTCCCTCGGCTCCACCACCCCCTGACACTCTACTTCAGAGCATTCGTGCTCTAGAGGGGGCTGTTAGTGGACTTCGAGGATACTTTAGGGCTCTCTCTGCCATGGTCAGTTCTGTGCAGTCCCGTGTCGCCCTGCTTCCCGATATTCAGGCTTGCCTGAATCAGATACTTGCGCGCCTGCCTCCACTACCCCCACCCACCCAGCAGATTCCACGACCACCACCCCCGCCACCACCTTTGCCACAGGACGGTGATGGTGTAGCGCCACCACCAGCTTAGGCACACTCTTGATGCCTCTGATATTTTTTGTCGTTATGCTGCCCGTTTGTTCCTGGGCCTGGTGTTTGATTATTTGCCCCCCTCCTCCACATATTATTTTGATACCTTCCTGATCATATATTTTTACATCTTATGGGAGTGAGGGAGAGACTTTTTGGGGACACTCATATCTGCATCATCCTGATCTTTGCATGCATCACATTCATTCGCATTTTCTTTTTCTTTTTCTTTCTTTTTCCTCATGCATGCATCCTCACCCACCCCTCCCTCTTCACGTCTCTCGGTGTGCCGCACATTGCACATTGAGGACACTGTGCACTTCAGCTTGGGGTAGTGAGTTCTCACACTTTTTCATTTTTGCCACCCTTTATTTTTGATTTCTCACGTTTTCTTCCCACTTTTGCACTTATTTTCACCACTTTTTCGTTTTTTATCATGCATCACGTTTTCTTTTCCTCTTTTGAGTATGACGCATTGTATATAGTTCTATTTTCTTTTATCTTTGCTTCTTTCATCTTTTGCTAGAGATGATTTTTATGTGATGATGATGACGTGGTGTTAGCTTATCTACAAATGCATGCTATTTTGTCACGTCATAGATTTTGTTTCAGATATCATATGCTATGTCCCGCTTTGCAATTTGAAATAGTAACCCACTCTTTTCATGTATGTATATGGATGAAATTCTATTATTAGCTGATGTCTGATGATTCATATGTATGCTTATCATAGAAAACACACCAAGCTTCACGCATTGTCTGCTTATATTTGGAGTATTGCTTTCCTCTCTCATGTCACTTCGTATTGCATGAATTGTACGCTTCACCTTCAGGTTGATTGAATGTTTGCTAGGACGATATATCTGGACTAGTTTACTTTTTGGGATTAAACTGAGTAGATTATATTACTCTGCTGATAGTTGTCATCCACGTCCTATAGAGTGAACTGAGTGATACATTGATTTCTTTCTCCACATATCTTGAGCATTATTTCTCTACTTGAAATTCATTGGTGAATCCCCCCTAGCAAGTCTATTATCGGCGTTTCCCCCGCTATTAATTTCCATGCTCCAAATCCCCAAAATCAAAAAGAAAAAAAATATACCTGTATATCCTTCTCTCTTTTGATTTGGGATCGCTTATGTATATATGCTTGTCAAAAAAAAGAGAGAGAGAGAGAGAAATTGAGAAAAAGAAAAGAAAAGAGAAAAAGAAGTTCATAACGATCCCATCTCATACTCTTTCTCTCATTCTTCCCTCTTTTGTTTTTATTTTTACTTTTTTGGAGCTTCAAAAGAAATGGGGAATGTACATATTGATTTGTTTATGCCACCACGCTTATGGATAAGCTTGGGGGAGATGATCCAATGATGTGTGTGAGAGTGACTAATTGACGGTGTATGACAACCTAGGCTAAGTAATCTTCTATACTCGTTGAGATTGCTAAAGTTTCATGAAATCCAGAAATCGACACTTAGCATGCATTTCAGGAAAACCATGCTTTTCTATTCTTACTATTCCATATCATGTGATATCTCTTATACTCCTTATAGAAAGTGTAACGACTGGTTTTCTTGTATCTGGATTATTATATTATATATATATATATATGCTTTGGTGGATTTTCTCCTTATGTGTGTGGTTTTCGTCTCCGTAGCTTTCATTTTCGATCGTTTCGTCGTGATTTTCTTGCTTCTTCCTTGGAATCGTCGATTTTGGAGTAAGTCATTCATGACGGGCTTCATATCGGTCATATCTTATTGTTAGATCAAGCCTAGGAGTCTTAGAAATCGATCCCGGAGCTTCGAGCTCCATTTCGGAACTTTTTGTGCACGTTAGCCGGTACAAGAAGGGGAACCGACCGACTAGATGACGATTTAGTCGGTCGGCAAACCTACATGGACCGACTAGTTGGCTTTGTTAATTTCTCAGGAGTTACTGTTTACTTTTAGTCGGTCTAAGAACACTCACCGACCGACTAGATGTAAAACTAGTCGGTCAGAACTTGCTCTCAGACCGACTAGTTTCTGTCAGTAGATTTCACCTAAGTTACTGTTTATCGTTAGTCGGTCCATGAACACTCACCGACCGACTAGGTTGCAAACTAGTCGGTCGACGGGCCTTCACAGACCGACTAATTCATTACCCAGGTTTTTCCCTACTTTCGCTGCTTGGTGTTAGTCGGTCACAGTTAATCGACCGACCGACTAGTTGTTAAAGTAGTCGGTCCGCCACACTTCTTTGACCGACTAATCAGTGTCGAAACCCTAATTTCTGGGCAGCCGCCAGGACGTTTTCTATAAATACCCCACTTCATTTCTTTTCTTCTTTTCTCTTCTCCTGGCTTCTTTCCTTCCCCCTTGACCTCTGATCTTCCCCAACCTTCCTCTAGCCTTCCTCCTTCATCAAGAGCTTCTCCCCCTCTCCATTTTGACCAACCACCATGCCCTAGGTCATCTCCAACCCCCAAAATCCCCCAAAACCCCATTTCTCCAGATTTTCCCCATCCATTCCAGATCTGAACCCTAGGTTCCATGGAGCATTTCTTCCGTTGTCGTGCTTGCTCGGCATCATTCTTCCGCTTCCGATACGATAATAACTCGATCTCTTAATATCCTCATAACCCATTTGTGTTTTTATGAAACCCTAATAAAACTAGGTTGGATGTTGTTCTAATGTTGTTTTGCCATGGCAGCGATCTCATCGCCGTAGTTAGCATTTGTGTGACGGCCTCGTTGATCGTCATCCTCGGTGCTAGGCAAGTAAAACTTGCCACTTAGGGTTTTGGGCCATGTATTAGGCCATTTGCTTGTTGTAGGCGTAAAAGAGACTAGGCGACGAAATAATACTCGCCTAGGCGCAAATTTAGGAACTAGCTTGACAACGAAGCTAGATCCGACATTTATCATGTTGCATAACTACCATGTCATGTTTAATTTCCATTAACAGTACGCAAATTAATTGTCATGTCATTGCATTCTTTAAGTGTTCCCGTAATTGCGTAGCTCCGTTACACCTTGTGAAATGATTGAGGCTAGGTGCACCCCTATGCCAAATGAATTATGCTCCTAGTTGTGATCCAGGAAACGACCTCTTGTGCGGGGCAACCCTGGCTCATTTACTGAGCTCGTGTGCAGGGACCCTGGCTCGTTCACATGTGGGTATTGGGGTAAGAGTTAAGCGGCCATTCAACTGGGAGTCTGCCCGATCAGCAACTGCAGTTGTAAGGCGTAAACTCTGGGTTCTGGGATAGTGTTAAGCAGCCAATCAGTGTGAATGTCAACCGTTCAGCTGTAAGGCGTAAACATCTACAAACTACATGAAACGTGACTAGTGAAAAGATTGAGATTGTTAGTAGCTTGGCTACTCTTGATTTGTCCTGATAATTGTTCTCTTGTACTTATTGTTTCACCATGTCTTACTTGTGCACTTATACCATAACTGCCATGTCATGCATACTATAACTGCTAGGTTGTTAATTTGCCTTACTTTCAGTTTCCTTGCCCAAGTCTTTTAGACTTGCTGACATGTGCCCCTTTACTCTTTTGGGTGACACATGTTAGATCCTGAGCCTGAGTACATTGTTGAGGACGAGGTGTTTGCTGACGCCGAGCCCGAGCCTATGTTTGGCGAGGAGTACGTGGACACTGGGGACCAGTCCTAGTGTCTTCATTGAGCTTTCCCCTTTTTTTAGACTGCTGTTTAGTTTTCGGTGCGTAGCACCCATACTTTGTTTTGTTAGTCCTTGTTGGCCTTGTTCTGGGCCGTTAGACTCTTTCTTTTAGCCTGGTGGCTTTTCTGGATGTTGAACTTAATGTTAATGTTGGACAATTCTGAGATTTGAGATTTTATTTCTGTCTCTCCTTGTGTTATTATTGTTGTTCCGTTTGTGGTTACAGGGACCTGCTTATGTTTTATTGACGCTTATCGGGTTTGGGGCTTCACAGCTCCACTCTCGTGCGGACCTTTTCACGTCTCGCCTCCATTTTAGGGAAGCGGGGCGTGACAGGTTTTGTTGGTGGCCCATGCAGGTCCTTCTGTAACTGCGATTATCGGAATGACGATAATAATATTAGAATGTCCAATAAACTAAGTTCGACGTCCGAGTCATAAGCTATGAGTCTAATCTGCTTTGTTTTCTGTGTCATTAGATGGCAGGAAGGCGATTCACCCGTGGTGGAGGTAGTGGTGCACCCCCTCATGACGAGGAGCCTGAGCGGGAGCCCACCAATAGAGATATGATGCGGATGATGCTCCAGATGATGCAGGTGCAGCAGGGCGTGCTCCTGCAAGTCCAGAATGCTCCACTTGCTCGAGCTGCCCGGGCACTTCCGGATGCCCCTCGCTCCGAGCCGGGAGCGAAGCAATTTCGGGAGCTGGGTCCTGCATATTTTGATGGGTCTGAGGGTCCTCTGGTTGCCGATGAGTGGATTCGGAACATTGAGGATAACTTGAAGATGGCCAAGATCACCCCGGCTGGGTGGGTTGATTTGGCGAAGAGGCAACTCAAGGATAATGCTCGGAACTGGTGGGATGCTGACGAGAAGATGCTGGTGGAGCCGATAGCTTGGACTACCTTTAAGTCCAGGTTTGATGAGGAGTTCTTCCCGAAGGCTGCTAGGAAGGAGATGCTGCAGCGCTTTATTGATCTGAAGCAAGGAAGCTTGATGGTGGACCTGTACCACCAAGAGTTCACTAGGCTGAGTCGGTTCGCACCGAAGATGGTGCAGGATGCTGATGAGAGGGCTCAGAGTTTCCTGCAGGGACTTGATTTGGAGCTTCAGAGTTTTATGTCTTCCTCTGATCTGGACTCTTATCAGAAGGTTGTGGTCGCTGCAAGGAGGCAGGAGCTGAACCTGAGTCAGAGGAGAGGACATGTTTCTGGTGCTGGGAAGAGGCTTATGGAGCAGGCCAGAGCGGTGGTTAGGCCTGGTTTCAAGCCTAATTAGCCAGCTCAGTTCAAGAGGCCAGGAGGGCCTATTTAGAAGACTTGTCATTTCTGCGGCAAGCCTGGTCACATCAAGGATCAGTGTAGGAAGTTTCTGGGCCAGTGTTTGGTTTGTGGTGATGCTTCTTATGTCGCGAAGGATTGTCGGCATGCGAATCAGCTACGGAGGGCGCCTGTTGCAGCACAGCCGTTGCAGCAGAGAGCGTCTATTCCTGCTGGACGTGGAGCATCTCTTGTTCCGCAGAGGCAGGCTTTTCAGCAGGTTTTTCCGCCGAGGAGGCAGGCTTTTCTGATGACCGCTGTGGAGAGCGAGGCTGTGGATGAGGTTATCGCAGGTAATCCTTAATCTAGCTGTTACTTTCCTATCTAGTTTTGATTGTTAGATTATGTTGTTTGCTTGAACATGATTATTTGCTAGACTAAGGTTTGATTGTTAAATTGCTTGTTAGGTGTGGTTTTGGTGTGCACATTTCCTGCACGAGTTCTCTTTGACTCTGGTGCATCGATGTGCATTATTTCTCGGAGCTTCGTGGAGAAACATTCCTTGTCGATGTCCCCTCTTTCCCAGAGTTGGAATATCGTTACAGAGAATGGTGTGGTCTCGGTGCATCGTGGTTGCAATTCTTTCCTGTTGGTGGTTTGCGGACATGAGCTTTACGCTGATTTCATTGTCCACGACATCATCAACTACGATGCGGTCCTTGGGATGGATTGTCTTGCGAGCTTCTATGCTACGATCGACTGTCGAAGGAAGAAGGTGGTGTTCGAGATTCCCGTACATCCAGTATTTGAGTTCAGCCGAGGTAGCAGCTCGCTTGGTCCTGTTAGATTTCGGGCCAGGCCGGTGGAGATTGTGGCTATGCAGATGGAGCTGGAGAGGCCAGCTGTGGTGCGAGATTTTGATGACGTCTTCCCTGAGGAGATGTCTGGTTTGCCACCTGATCGAGCTTTAGAATTTTCTATTGATCTTGTTCCGGGAGCGCAACCGATTTCGAAGGCGCCTTATCGTATGGCACCCGCTGAGTTGGAGGAATTGCGGAAGCAGCTGGATGAGCTTTTGCAGAAGGGTTATGTCAATCCTAGTGTGTCTCCGTGGGGAGCACCGGTCTTGCTGGTGAAGAAGAAGGATGGTTCACGTCGCATGTGCGTAGACTATCGGGAGCTGAATGCGGTGACCATCAAGAATAAATACCCGTTGCCTCGCATCGATGATATTTTTGATCAGCTTGGAGGTTCGAGGGTGTTTTCGAAGTTGGATCTGAGGAGTGGTTATCATCAGCTGAAGGTGAAGAAGGGAGATGTTCCGAAGACAGCGTTCAGGACAAAGTATGGACACTACGAGTTTGTGGTTATGCCTTTCGGTGTAACCAATGCACCCGCAGTTTTCATGAATCTAATGAATCTGATCTTCTATGACTTTTTAGATAAGTTTGTCGTTATCTTTATTGATGACATTCTGATCTATTCTAAGTCAGAGGAGGAGCATGCATCGCACTTGAGGACGGTGTTGGAGATTTTGAGGAAGCATCGGTTGTATGCT
>JAULAV010003076.1:0-91948 GCA_030789695.1 Scilla litardierei | reverse complement strand
GAAAATTTTGCCGAAGAAATGCTACAGGCGAACCGATCGGTTGACTTGTCAACCGATCGGTTGGCCGCTCCACTCATTTTCCCGAGAACTTAGGGCTGCTCACCCAGTCAGGTCAACCGATCGCGCTCGAACTCAACCGATCGGTTGATATTCCCCAAAATTTCCCGAGAGTTCTTCCCAGCTCACCCGGTCTGTCACCCGGTCTCCTCATTACTCAACCGATCGGGTCATATGGGGACAGATCTCGGCATGTATCTGATACATCCCAACCGATCGGGTGAGTTATCAACCGATTGGTTGGGGCTTGTTTCCTGCAAAAACCAATAAAATTGTTTAAGTCCCCGAACGGATGTTCCCGCGGCTGATTTTATTTATAAAAATAGATAAAATAAAGTAAAAAAATAACGCTAAAAATTGGAGAAAAATTTTAGAACATTGGTTGCCTCCCATGAAGCGCACTTGTTTAACGTCGTTGGCTCGACGCCCGCAAGAGATGCTCATGGTGGTTGGTACGGGTGATGCCCAAATTTCAGCATCTCTTTCTCATTGGAGCTGAAGGCGCTTGGAGTAGTCAGCGGCTGGAAAAATACTTGCTCGACTACCCTCCCCTTGTTCTTGGGATCCGGGGGCTTTTCCTTGGTGTTGGCGCTTCCAGCCATCTTCTTCAGGATCCGGACCTCGTCTTTAGTGAGGTCCATGGGCTCTTTCCCCGTTCTCCTCGCAGGAGGAGTCTTGGGGAACCCGGGAGGGGTCGTTCTTGCTGCACTCGGTTTTCCAGCAGCTTCTTTGTCTTCGGGGCCTTCTTCATCTTCTGAATCCCCCAAGTCATCGGGGGGTTTCTCAGGAGAATCTCCCAGGAGCTCTCCTCTACAGCTTTTTCTTCTTCTATCTCAAGCAAATTGCATCCAGGGTCATCAGGGGGATCGGGGTGCTTCATGGATAGTCCCAGATCAAACTCAACTTTCTCTCCGCTGACGTTCAAAGATAGTTTTCTGTTCTTCACATCTATTAGAACGCCAGCAGTGGCCATGAAAGGCCGTCCCAGGATAATGGGGGTGTGTGCGTCTTCGGGCATGTCCATGACTACAAAGTCCACAGGCACATGCACCCCTCTCACATTCACGGGAAGGTCATCCACAACCCCCACCGGATATTTGATCGATCGGTCAGCTAGTTGTAGGGTCATACCGGTGGGCTCCAAATCGCCCATCCCTATCCTTCTGTACATTGACAAGGGCATCAAACTAACACTCGCTCCGAGATCGACGAGTGTGCGATGAATCTTCACTGCCCTGATCGTGCAAGGAATAGAGAAGCTCCCTGGGTCTTTAAGTTTCGGCGGATTTGCCCTCTGGATAAGAGCGCTACACTCCGCCGTCAACACTACTTTCTCTTTTCTAGACCCTCTAGTCACCAAATCTTTCAAGAATTTTGCATAGGAGGGGATTGTTTCGATTGCTTCTAGGAAGGGGATCTGCAAACTCAGGTCCTTGACCATGGCGAAGAACTTGCCATATTTCTCATCAATTTTTGCCTGAGCCAATCGTTGTGGAAATGGCACAACGGGTTTATACACTTTAGGGCTTTCTTCCTCCTTCTTCTCTTTCTCTTCTTCAGAGACTCCCTCCGGAGTCATAGGATTTGATGACGAAGCACCGGTGTCGTTTGATTTTTCGATCGGTTTCTCAACGACCAATGGTGCTTCCGGGTTGCTAGGGGGCACTCTAGTAGGAATTTGTGTCCCGCTTCTCAGAACGATAGCGGACACATTGGCGTGCTCGTGCACGAGTGCCGATGTTTGGGTTGCTCCCCTCGGGTTCACCTCCGGTTGTGGCGGTAATTGGTTTTGTGACCTTGCAAGGTTCGCCACTTGTAACCCCAACTGGGTTACTTGGTCCGTGAGGGTCCGCTGACCCATTTTGCAGCTTTTGGTTGATCCTCTCCTGGTTGGTAATATATTGAGTCAAGAGAGACTCAACCGGAGAGACGGCCCTCTGTTGGCCATACTGCTGCTACTGCTGGAACGGCTGCTGATTCCTGGGGGCGTAAGATTGTTGCTGAAATGGTTGCTGCTGTGGCCTAGCCGGCTGATAAGTTTGTTGCTGCGGCTGCTGAGGCGGTGAGGGCTGAAATGGTGGCCGGTAACTGAAGTTCGGGTGGTTCCGGTTGTTTGGAGAGTAGGCCAGGTTGGAATTTGTCCTTGGCGGATACGGCGCATTTCCCGTAGGGTTGTAAAATAGTGCACTCGCCTGATCCAACGGTGGCGAGATGTCACCACCGTCGAATTCCCCAAAGAATTCGGACTCTACCGCAGAAATTTGCTGTGTACTGGCCCCACCGGCTCCTACCATTAGTGCAGAGATCTGGGTCGAAAGCAAGTCAAACTTGCTTGAAAGTTTGTCGACGTCCTCGACTCTGTGTATACCCCCGGATCTTGGTGTGGCTCTCTCGTCACACCACCGCTCATTGTTGGATGCCATATTTTCTAGAATATGCCCGGCATCCTCCTCACTTCTAGACATGAAGGAACCCCCAGCCGCGGTGTCCATGGAAGATTTCAGGTCATCCCTCAACCCATTGTAGAACAGATTAATAATCTGCCACTTCGGAAGCTCATGGTGAGGGCGTCTTCTTTGCATCTCTTTATATCTCGTCCAAGCTTCATGCAAGGACTCGTGGCTGGCCTGGGAGAAGGAGGAGATTTCACTCCTCAACTTCATGGTCTTCCTTGGAGGAAAGAACTTTGTTAGAAAAGCGTTGGAGAGCTTCTCCCAGGTGTTGAAAGTGTTGGGGTCCTTCCCCCTTAGCCATTGATTGGCTTTGTCTCGCAAAGAGAAGGGGAACAGCTTCAGACGGATAGCCTCTGTCGTGACACCATTAATCCGGAAGGTGTCACACTTCTCCAAGAACGAGTCTAGATGCTCGATCGGGCTCTCCATGGGTGCACCCGCAAACTGATCCTGCTGGATCCACGTCACCAATGACGGCTTTAGCTCAAAGCTATGGGCCGTGATAGCTGGAGGACGGATGGCGGAAGTGGACTCGATAGATGGCATCGAGTATTCCAGCAGAGACTTCTGAGGTGGGGTGTTCTCCTCCATGGATTCGGGATCTTCCCTTCTCCGCTTCTCGGTGGCCAAGCGCCTAAGGGTGGCGTTAATCTCTGGATCGAGGAGGATCAAGTCGTCAAGACTCCTTGAACTCCTGCTCATGAAAAACAACAAACACCCGTGAAGCGACAAGTGGGAAAGAGACAGATAAAATAAGAAATAAAAATAAGAAAAATAAAAAGAAAAAGGAGAATGCGAAAATTATCGCGAGGTAGGGATGTGAGCTAGACACGAGGGTTCATGAGATCCTAAAATAACAAGCACGTTGCCTCCCCGGCAACGGCGCCATAAACTTGACCGGCGCCCCGCTTGCGTCGCGACGGCGCAGTGTCGTTTACCGTAAGTTTCACGGTTAGTGTAGGGTGCGGGAATATCGAACTCAGGGAGGCGAGGATGTGCTTGGGTCAGGTAGGACCTGAATCACCCCGAGGGGCGAGCTAGCCCGAATCGGTAGGTGGTTGTCACGAAAGGAAATAAAAGCGTATGAACAAAAAGAAAGTAAACCCGGGACTTTGGTTTCCAACCCGACGAGAGACTCTCGCCGATACGGCCTACGGGTATGGATAGCGATCGGGATTAGGGTCTAATGGTGAGACGTTGCCTCTGAAAGTGGTACCGGCGTCCCATGAGCCCGATATTCCGGTCGGTGCCCAGGATGATACACCGGACTTCCCGGATTCGATCAGTGGGCGCTCCCGTGTCTATTAACACTGATCGATCCCTGGAGCACTAAGTCCGCCACGATATCTCCCAACGTCTCATCCTGCTGCTCCCGCGTGCTAGGATTCGGCGTCTACGCTAAGGGCGTGAGCTATGGCTAGGGAGTCAACCGCCAAGTTTATTCCCCCTTGGCCCGACGGTCAAAGGCGGTCTTTTTCCCGCCAATGACAATGAAACACCCCGCGTAACCGTTAGATTCCTACTCCCTATCGATTTCCTAACCCTATGGACGCATCGGGAAGAGCCCCCGAAGGGGTTTCCACCAAAATCCCAGATTTGGGAACTACTCACAAAAATTCATGAAAAAGCAATCTAAATGAAATTTAACCGTTGAAATCATAATCGGACAATTGCAATGCGGAAGTAAAGGAGTAATAAAGACAATACTAAAATTTTAGAAAGATCTGAAAACTTACTAAAGAGTAACAATTACAGCCGTCACAAGGAAATAAAACAGTAGAAAAACAGCAACCCCCGTTTCTGGAACCCTAGGGGCTCTATATATAGACTTACGCATCAACCGATCGGTTGACAAGTCAACCGGTCGGTTGATCCGTTACAGATAAATCACAGAAAACAGCGGGTTTTCACCCGATCTCATGAACCAATCGGGTGAGTTCTTGAGCGACCGGTTGGATCTTGGAGCGGTCGGGTGAATCGGCCGGTTCGACGTCCGTGTCTTCAGCTCATCTTTCTCAGTTACAGATGAACCGATTGGGTGAGAGTCACCCGATCGGTTGGAATTCTGCTCGAAAAAACAGAGAACAGCTGCCCGTAGAACCGGTCTGTGAACCGGTCGGGTGACTTCTTTGTGAGCTGCGGCAGAGACCGGGTGGTGCACGCGTGCATCACCCGATCGGTTGAAGATGACCAACCGACCGGGTGAGGGGCTGAAAGATGAATTCTTCGACGTTTGACCCCCTGGATCATGCGTGACTTCTCCCGTTGCTCCGGGGACTTGGGATATCATCATTAAACGTCCCCTACGTGGTCGAACTCCTGTAATCATGGACAAACAAAGAAAAGTGAAAGAAAACGGGAAAATATACGAAAACGAATAAGAGACGGCGGAAAAAAACGGAGAAACGCAAAAGAAAACGTGCGTGAATATATGAAATATAAACGCACGTCAATAGCCAACCTAGGGTAGGGTCCAATCTCTTGCAAACCCTAACCTAGGCAAACTAGCGTGAAGAACAACATCATCGTTCAATCGTATCTCGAGCCCACTCTCGTGCAAACTCGAGCTACGACCAAGGTTGGGATAGTTCCTACCCATCCAATCTCTTGCAAACGGGTATTGGTATAGAATTGCAATCGAAAAACCCTAGTTTCGGTCCAATCTCTTGCAAACCGATTCCGGAGGAATTCAATTGCAACCCAATTCGAATATCTAGGGCTTCCTATCGAATTGGGATCCAATCTCTTGCAAATCCCAATCGATATGAATCCCTAGCTATTCGTATTATAGCAATCCCAAACTAACCCTAATCAATCCTAGCAATAGTTATACCAATTCATCACAATTTCGAAATTGGGCTCGTAGGGTTCATCCCTACGCCCTAAGACGATGAACTACTCACAATTCATAATAAAATGCAATAGAAATTCACAAATAAAATCAATGAAATTCATAGCAATATTCAGATTATCAATAAAAATTGAGTTTTTGAGGGAGAGAAATACAAAATAATGAAGGACAAGCTAGCATCCAACAAAATCTCACTTTTCTCTCCTCCCTTCAAGCTAAATCTAATCCCTAAAAAGTTAATCTAAAAAGCTGCAAAAAGTTCTAAAAAAGCTCTCCTAAAACTAGGTTAAAACTGGGGTTAAATACCCCCAAAATCGCCCAAAAAACCCTGACGAAAATGCCCCTGCGCAGCCTCAAATCCGTAGTTTTCGCTACAGGCAGCGCGGCTCACTTGGCCGAGTGAGAAATGTCCCTCGGCCGAGTGACAAACCCTGTACAAAAACAGAGAGTTGGGGGGTCTCGGGGGTCGTCTCCTCGGAGGTCACTCGGGCGGACGGCCTTTCGTCACTTGGGCGGACATCTTTCTCCACTCGGCCGAGTCAGTCATCGGAGCAGACTGACGAAAAACAGAGAGTTGGTGATTTTTGATGCCGTCGTCTTGGCTCCACTCGGGCGATGGGTGACTCGGTGCTCGGCCGAGTGGCATGGCGATGCTCGGCCGAGTGCACGCTGATATTGCTCTGTTGCCTGTCCGATCTGGCCGGCCGAGCGGCCTTCCTATGGTCGGTCGAGTGACTCCTTCACTCGGCCGAGTGAAGTGCTAAAAATGCCCAAACTTCATATCTTCGCCTCCTCGTCGCTCCTACGACGTTCTTTCTCCTTCCACTCCTCTCCAACAGCAAAATACCCCTCAAGAGAGTCGTCGGTGACACTCCGGAGTGGGTGCATCTCAGAATCACTCCAAATCGCTCCAAATCTCCTGAAATACGACAAAAACAACAAATCGTGAAAAGCATCGCAATATTTTCGAATAAACGCGAAAAACACGATTAGAGCGATCAAAATGGCATGCAAACATGCAGAAAAAAGGTGTAAAATATGGAGTGATCAGGGGCAACCCTGGCTCATTTACTGAGCTCGTGTGTAGGGACCCTGGCTCATTCACATGTGGGTATTAGGGTAAGAGTTAAGCGGCCATTCAACTGGGAGTCTGCCCGATCAGCAACTGCAGTTGTAAGGCGTAAACTCTGGGTTCTGGGGTAGTGTTAAGCGGCCAATCAGTGTGAATGTCAACCATTCAGCTGTAAGGCGTAAACATCTACAAACAACGTGAAACGTGACTAGTGAAAAAATTGAGATTGTTAGTAGCTTGGCTACTCTTGACTTGTCCTGATAATTGTTCTCTTGTACTTATTGTTTCACTATGTCTTACTTGTGCACTTATACCATAACTGACATGTCATGCATACTTTAACTGCTAGGTTGTTAGTTTGCCTTACTTTCAGTTTCCTTGCCCAAGTCTTTTAGACTTGCTGACATGTGCCACTTTACTCTTTTGGGTGACACATGTTATATCCTGAGCCTGAGTACATTGTTGAGGACGAGGTGTTTGCTGACGCCGAGCCCAAGCCTGTGTTTGGCGAGGAGTACGTGGACACTGGGGACCAGTCCTAGTGTCTTCGTTGAGCTTTCCCCTTTTGTTTTAGACTGATGTTTAGTTGTCGGTGCGTAGCACCCATACTTGTTGGCCTTGTTCTGGGCCGTTAGACTCTTTCTTTTAGCCTGGTGGCTTTTCTGGATGTTGAACTTAATGTTAATGTTGGACAATTCTGAGATTTGAGATTTTATTTCTGTCTCTCCTTGTGTTATTATTGTTGTTCCGTTTGTGGTTACAGGGACCTGCTTATGTTTTATTGACGCTTATCGGGTTTGGGGCTTCACAGCTCCACTCTCGTGCGGACCTTTTCACGTCTCGCCTCCATTTTAGGGAAGCGGGGCGTGACAGAAAGCATTCAATTGAAAAGTGTGTGATCTATGGTTATGCATACTGCTTTAGATGCTTCAGACGATGCTAATCCTAGAATGATTCCATGATTCATACTATATAGATATTTTGGGGTTTTCTATTTCGAATGCATCATTATACTATGATATTGAAATAAAAGTCGTTGACGTGTGTTTTATATTCGATGTATGCTATATGAGTAAGCAAAACCCACATCCTGAGAAAAATGATCTAGCACCCCCTTCTTCGCTTTCTATTCTATTTTTATTTCTTTTGTTTTTCCCTCTTTTCCATCATTTTTCCCGTCGGGCTCGCTTTTTACTCATCTTCCTCGAGGACGAGTAAGAGGTAAGCTTGGGGGATTTTGATCGCTCCATATTTTACACCCTTTTTCTGCATGTTTGCATGCCACTTTGATCGCTCATATCATGTTTTTCACGATTATTCGATAATATTGCGATGCTTTTCACGATTTCTTGTTTTTGTCGTATTTCAGGAGATATGGAGCGATTCGGAGTGATTTTGAGATCAAGAGGATTTGCACCCACTCCGGAGTGTCACCCAAGGCTCTTTTGGGGGATATTCGGCGATGGAAGACAAGTGGGAGAAGAAAGAACGTTGTAGGAGCGACGAGGAAGCGAAAAGACGAAGATTGAGCCTTTGCAGCATCTCACTCGGCCGAGTGAACTACCCACTCGGCCGAGCAAGAAGACCACTCGGCCGACCAGACCGGACACGCATCAACAGAAGAAAATGGGCGTGCACTCGGCCAAGTGACGATAGTCCACTCGGCTGTCACGACCCGCTTCCCTAATATGGAGGCGAGACGTGAAAAGGTCCGCACGAGAGTGGAGCTGTGAAGCCCCAAACCCGATAAGCGTCAAAAATACATAATCAGATCCCTGTAACCACAACGGAATAACAATAATAACACAAGCAGAGACTGAAATAGAATCTCACATCTCATAAATTGTCCAACAAGAAAATAAGTTCAACATCCAGAAAAGCCACCAGGCTAAAAGAAAAGAGTCTAAAGGCCCAGAACAAGGCCAACAAAAGAAACGACATAACAAAGTATGGGTGCTACGCACCGATAACAAAACAACTGTCTAACAAAAGTAAAACATAACGAAGACACTAGGACTGATCCCCAGTGTCCACGTACTCCCCGTCAAACACAAGCTCGGGCTCGGCGTCAGCAAACACCTCGTCCTCAACAAGGTACTCGGGCTCAGGATCTAACATGTGTCACCCAAAAGAGTAAAGGGGCACATGTCAGCAAGTCTAAAAGACTTGAGCAAGGAAACTGAAAGTAAGGCAACTAGCAACCTAGCAGCTATAGTATGCATAACATGGCAGTTATAACATGAGTGCACAATTTAAGACATGTCAAGACAATTTGTACAAGAGAACAATCATCGGGACAAGACAAGACAAGAGTAGCCACGCTACTATCAATCTCAATCAATTCATTATTCACGTTGTTTGTAGATGTTTACGCCTTACAGCTGAATGGTTTTACATTCGCTGATTGGCCGCTTAACAACTACCCCAAACCAAAGAGTTTATGCCTTACAACTGCAGTTGCTGATCAGGCAGACTCCCAGTTGAATGGCCGCTTAACCCTTACCCCATCCCACACGTAAACAAGCCAGGGTCCATGTACATGAGCCCAGCAAGTGAGCCAGGGTTGCCCCGCACGGGAGCTTGTTTTCCTTGTTCACAATTCAATATCGAGCGTTGGGGTTAGCAACTCATTATGCTCGCTTCTGGTCACGAGCCAGGAAACACAAGTATTGTAGCGATGCTACGCAATCACGGGATCACTTAAAGAATGCAATGACATGACAATTAATTTGCGTACCGTTAATGGAATTTAAACATGACATGGTAATTGTGCAACATGATATATGTCGGATCTAGCTTCGTTGTCAAGCTAGTTCCTAAATTTGCGCCTAGGCGAGTATCATTTCGTCGTTTAGCCTCTTTTACGCCTACAACGAGCAAAATGGACTAAAACATGGCCTAACCCTAAGTGGCAAGTTTCACTTGCCTAGCACCGGGGATGACGACCACTTCGTCACACGGATGCCAATCTACGGGGAAATCGCTGTTTTGGGGGAAACATTCAACAAATAACATGAAATTTATTAGGGTTTCATAGAAATTATAAATAAGTTATGAAAACAACGGTAGATCGATTTCTTACCGAGAGGAGACGGAAGAAACACTCCGGGGAACCCTAGGTTCAGATCTGGAGAAGATTGGAGAAGTTTGGGGAAACTAGGGTTTCGGGGGATTTGGGGATTTTGATGGGTTTTGGTGAGATTTTGGGGAAGATGAGAGGTAGATGGAGTGAATGGATGGTTTGGATGATGGATTTGAGGCTTGGAATGAAGAAATGAAGCTTGGAGGAAGATGGGGGCTCAAGGGGGAAGATTTTAGGGTTTTGGGTCGTGTTGGAGAAGATGAAAACGATTGGGTTGGGTTTAAATAGGATGGGCTGGCGGCTGCCCAGAAATTAGGGTTTCAACACTAGTTAGTCGGTCAAAGAGCAACCACTGACCGACTAGTTTGGCAACTAGTCGGTCGGTCGACCAACGCAGACCGACTAAGTGCAAACAGTAACTCCTGAACAAAAATAGGATTTTAGAGTTAGTCGGTCCATGAACAAATACTGACCGACTAGTTTAGCATCTAGTCGTTCGATGAACGTTCTTAGACCGACTAAGAGTAAACAGTAACTCAACTAAAATTAAGATGATGAGTTAGTCGGTTAAAGAAGCATTGCCGACCGACTAGTTTGCAACCTAGTCGGTCAACCAACGTTCTTAGACCGACTAACGATAAACAGTAACTCCTGAGAAATTTTAGAAAGCCAACTAGTCGGTCCAAGAAGGATTGCCGACCGACTGGATCGTCATCTAGTCGGTCGGTGGCCCTTCTTACACCGGCTAATGAGCACCAAAAGTTCCGATACGGAGCGCGGGGCCCCGGGATCGATCCCTAAGACTCCTAGGCTTGATCTAACAGTTAGATACGACCGTTATGAAGTCCGTCACGAGTGACATACTTCGAAATCGACGATCCTAAGGAAGAAACGAGAAAATACGACGAATCGATCGAAAATGAAAGCTACGGAGACGAAAACCACACAAGAGGAGAAAATCCACCAAAACATATATTATATTATATTAAATCCAGATACATGAAAAGCAGTCGTTACATCGGCCGAGCATGGAAACCCCCTCGCCCGAGTGGCAAGAGAACAGACACTTCAAAAACGGCCGACTTACTGTTAATTTACAGGCGATTCAGAGCATCCACTCGGCCGAGCAAGAAATGCCCCTCGACCGAGTGAGTAAATCCACTCGGCGGAGTCACTCCCGAAGACAAACCCGCGAAAAGACCCGACTTACTGGAATTTTACAGGGTTTGTCACTCGGCCGAGTGACATTTGTCACTCGGCCGAGTGAGCTGCCCCGCCTGCTGCGTAAACTGTGATTTTTGAGCTGCGCATGGGTATTTTTGTCACGAATTTCTGGGCGATTTTGAGGGGTATTTAAACCAGTTTTTGCCCTAGTTAGAGAGAACTTTTTGATACTTTTTGCAGCCTTTTTAGAGAGCTTTTTAGTTAATTAGATTTAGGCTTTTTGAGAGATTGGAAAGGGGATTTTTGTTAGATGCTATTGGATTCTCATTGGTTTGTCTCCTTTCTTGTCAAAAACTCCATTTTTATTAATAATTTCTCTATTGCAATGAATTGTGTTGATTTTTCTATTGAATTTCTTATGAATTGCATGATGATTAGGGAGTAGTTCTATTGTCCTAGGGCATGGGGATGAACCCTATTAACCCTATTTCCGAATTGTGATGAATTGGTGAAATTCTTGCTAGAATTGATTAGGGTTAGGTTGGGATCGATTTATTACGGATAGCTAGGGATTCATATCGATTGGGATTTGCAAGAGATTGGGTCCCAATTGATAGGAAGCCCTAGAAATTCGATTTAGATTTACGATTGGAATTTTCTAGTATTGGTTTGCAAGAGATTGGACCAAGATTAGGGTTTTCAATCGTATCTCTATACAAATACCCGTTTGCAAGAGATTGGACGGGTAGAAACTATCCCAACCTAGGTTGTAGCTCGAGTTTCCACGAGAGTGGGCTCGAGATACGATTGGACGATGATATCGTTCTTCAGCTAGCGGCTTAGGTTTGGGTTTGCAAGAGATTGGGCCCTAACATAGGTTTGCTATAGACCGGCAATAGCGCGAGACGTGAGCTTGGTTCTACATTTAGTTGCGACTAGTTCACCTAAGATTCAAGTCTAGCAATGATGTAACCTATGAATCACAACGATGAGATACGGTTCGTAGCGGGGATTCCTTATCCCTAGGCATTTTATTTCATTGATATTTCTATCGATATACGAACGATTGTGACAATTTTACCCCAAATTATTCTTGACCATTTTGATAGCTAGGTGATTAGAAGAAGACACTGTCATTGTCCCTCCCTGAGTTCGATACACGCGCGCCACTACGCCGTGCGCTTGCGGTAAGACTACGAGTCGCTCGTCCCGGTTGCGTGTGCACACCGGGCGACGATCAGGGCGGAGGTTGCTGATGTCGAGGAGGAAGCTGTTGATACAATTGTTGAGGCGGAGGAGGCTGATATTGTTGTTGCTGAGGAGGTTGCTGAAATTGTTGGTGGGGTGCCTTGTAGCTAAAATTCAGATGATTTTGATTGTTGGAAGAATATCCAGGGTTAGAACTTGTCCTTGGCGGATAAGGAGCATTTTCCGTAGGATTATAGAATATGGCACTTGCTTGATCCACGGGCGCCGAAATCTCTACAACACCAAAGTCTCCAATCACTTCAGTTTCCATGGTCGCTACTTGCTATGGGTTAGCGGCACCGGCTCCAACCATAAACGCTAAAATTTGAGTGGAAAGCAAATCGAATTTGCTTGATAGCTTGTCCATTTCCTCAATCCGATGCATGCCACCAGCTTTTGGTGTAGCACGCTCATCACTCTACCTTTCGTTGTTGGATGCCAAGTTCTCCAAGATAGTTCCGGCATCCACTTTGTTTCTTGACATGAAAGATCCACTCGTTGCGGCATCCATAAAGGACTTCAAATCGTCTCTCAGTCCATTATAGAATAGGTTGATCATCTGCCAACGGGGGAGCTCGTGGTGAGGACATTTCCTTTGCATTTCTTTGTACCTCACCCACGCTTCATGTAGCGAATCATGGCTAGCCTGGGAGAAAGAGGAGATTTCGCTTCTTAGCTTCATCGTCTTCCCTGGAGGAAAGAACTTGTTCAAGAATGCGTTCGAAGGCCGCTCCCAGTTTGTGAATGTGTTGGGGTCCTTTCCCCTCAGCCATTGCTTCACTTTATCCCGTAGAGAGAACGAGAATAATCTTAACCGATAGCCTCGATTGATACGCCATTGATCTTAAATGTCTCACACTTCTCCAAAAAAGAGCCTAAGTGCTCCATGGGATTCTCCATGGGAGCTCCAAAAAATTGGACTTGTTGGATCCAAGCCACAAGTGATGGCTTCAACTCAAAGTTTCCATTCGTAATGGCCGGAGGTTGAATGCTGGATGTAGACCCAATAGACAGCATCGAATATTCGAGTAAAGACTTTAGAGGAGTAACGTTTCCTGCCATGGCGTCAAATTCTTCTCTTCTTCTTCTTTCTACGTTCAAACGCCTCAGAGTAGCATTGATCTCGGGATTCAAAGGAACTAAGTCGTCGAGACTCCTTGAGTTCCTGTGCATAAAAAATTAAGATATACCGTGAAGCACGTATGGTATGATACGAAAAAAACAAAATAAAAACAAAAGTGTAGAATATGAAAATTATCACGGGGTAAGGATGTGAGCTAGTCTCTAGGATAACAAGGTGCTAAATGCAACAAGCACGTTGCCTCCCCGACAACGACACTATAAAGCTTGACCTCCCATCCGTTTGGCATGAAAATCGGGACGGGGATACTAGGATTAGAATTTGTAAACTGCAAGCGCACGGTGTCGAAGTGTGGCTTGGGGGTATCACGGGGAGGCGTGTGTTGTGCTTGGAAACAATCAGGGACCGGGTCACCTGGGGGATGAGCCAGCCAATTCTCAGTTTGTTGTCACGAATGTAAGCTAACAAAAAATATGTTAGAGGTAAAAAGGTAACCTAGGACTTTGGCTTCCGCCCTAATCATGGGTTCTCACTATTGCGGCCGAAGGATAGGAATGTGACAGAATGCTAGGGTTTGGCGGTGAGACGTTGCCTCTAAAAGTGATACCTAGTGTCCCATAGGCCCGATATTCCGGTCGATGCCCATGATGATACGCTAGGTCTGCCTGGGTTCGGACGGTGGGCATTCCCATGTCCAACACCACCCGACTCCGGGAGCACTAAGCTCGCAACGATTGCTCCCGACATTTTGTCCAAGCCGTTCCACGTGCAAGGACTCAATGTCTATGCTAGGGGGTAAGCTGTGGCTAGAGAATCAAACTCTCGTTTTATTTCCTCTTGGCCTGACGATTAAAGGCGGTCTTTCTCCCGCCGATGACAATGAAATGCCCCCGCGTAACCATCTAAATACCTAGATCCAATCGGATCCCTAGTCCTATGGCCATTCTAGGAAGAACCCACGAATGGGCTTCCACCAATGTCCCAGATTGAAGAACTACTCACTATACATGGTATGAAATGCCATAAAACTGGATATAGCCATAAGAATAGAAATCATGAGATTGTTTACCGTAGCAAATAGAAGTATAAACGCAATATCAAAATATAAGAACGATCAAAGAACTTACAATTAAAGTTTAATTCAAAGCAGCCAAAAATACCTAAAAACAGATTAAAATAGGGATCCTCGTTTCTGGGAAAACCTAGCCCTATTTATACAAGTGGGTAAGATGCCAGGGAATATTCCAGAAGAAGACAAAAATAGACATTCACCCGATCGATTGAAACTTCATCCGATCGGGTGAGACGACGGAAAGATTAGTCTTTGGCTGTGATAAATCTCACCCGATCAATGAACCGATCGGGTGAGTCTTCGATTTCTGAGCTTGGGAAACATCAGCTACAAGTGATCTGATTGGTTGACAAGTCATCCGACCAGGTGATCTTTTGGCCTTCACAACTGCGTTCTATTTTACATCCACCCGATCACTGAACCAATCGGGTGGACCTGTCTCTTCCTCGGAACTGATATAGCCGCATGAACCGATCGGGTGAGTGTTCCATCTGATCGGTTGAGAGCTGATACTTGGTTTATCTTGACGATTGGCTCTCAGGATCTCGTGCGACATCTCTCGTTGCTCCGGGGACTCATGATGATAGCCGTAAATGTCCTATGTGCTAGCAATGTCCTGCAAATACACACAAACACAACAAAAGTGAAAAGGAACTAAAAACACAAAGGAACGGATACGAAACGACGGAAAACGGCGGAAAACGATGAAGAAGATGTGTGCGAATATATAAAATATAAACGCATGTCAATACTCATATCAAATCATAGAAAATCCCCATAACTCAATTGTTTTACTAAGTTTAGGATTATCAAACTTTCCCGTTCATGCACAACTCCACTCTAATGTCATGCTCACTCAATTGGTCATAAGATTTTCCCCCAAGCTTGAATTAGTGCATCACATCCATGAAATTTTTGCGAATATGAATTTTTGTTTTGATTTTCCCAAAAGTATATGAATTGACTCTGAGGGATGTAATTTTGAATTTTTCTTTGACTTTTGAAACTTTGTTTCATCTTTTTCTTTTTGGATTTTTGTAGAAGCGATAGGATTTGTATTTTTGCTTTTTGGCTCCTTTTTTGCTTTTTGTAATTTTCTGGAGCAAATTTTGCAATCGTAGGAAATTTTGGAAATGGATGCGGTAGAAATAGCTTCAGGGGAGTAAAATCGAGTGATATGTAGAGAAGGAATAGATATAACACTCGGTTCACTCAAAAGTATGCACAAATGGTTCAGAAGGATAATACATCAACTAAACTCATTTATAAGCGAGTGTATTCCTAATCCTATCAACAAGTGATGAAGTCAAACAGTATAGTTTTTCAGGCAAGCATGCAATAAGAATTCTGAATAAGAGATAAAAGCATGGCTTCAGATATGCTAGTGATGTGTGAATCTTGGTGTGTTTCCAATGAAAGCATATTAAACACTACTCTACACATTCAGTTTCAATAGTCTTCATGCATTTACTTAGAGAGATCATCAAAAGAATATTTTCAAGTACTTATAAAGGTTAAGATTATGAAATTCTCTAAGTAGCGTGTCATGTAAAATAAGCGTTGTGAAAGCGGTGAAAGCATAAGATATAACATTACAGATAATTCAACTAGCAAAATAAAGAAAATAAAATAGAGTTATAAAAATAAAATAAAAGATCGAAAAGAAAAACTAGCACACAATATGATGCATGAACACACAGAAAAGGAAAATAAGATGGAAAAATCGAAAAAATTCTAAAAATCCTAAAAATAAAGAAAAAAATGCAACTAATGTAACTAAATGGCATGGAAATGCACTCCCCCAAGCTTAAACTTCACATTGTCATCAATGTGATCATAAAAGGTAATTATGATGAACAATGATAAATATGAAGGGGGTGAATGGAAAATGATGACATGAATGTCATGAAATCCTAATGAAACTACATACACATGCAATGATGCATGAGAACGCCTTCTCCAAGCTTACATCAAACAATCCTATTCAAACGACTCAATCAAAAATGGCACGGCTTCGCTAAGGGAGATCAAGTCATACGAAGAAAGTAAGATTTCACTTGAACGAAATGCTCAATGGTGGTGAGCAAAATGGTAGGGCATAAATAATGTGGAGAAGGCAATCAATATAGCATAGGGTATGGTGTTCATAAAATGTTGTTGCCGAAATCATGAGGGTAAATTATTAAAATAACTAAGAAAGCGGAAGTCTATACGTTCCTCTCGCTGTCGAGAGGATTCGAGTTTATTGAAAGCATAGAATTCTACACTACTGCTACACTACTAAATTGATACCATATGTAGCAAAAGGTAGATCCACTATATTCAGCGATGCATCCAGTTGTCCTATCAGCACCTTTCGTGGCTCCGCCAACTGCGTGAGCCACTAACACCAACGAACTCCACGGATGCATCCTAGCATTCCTCCAAGAACACCACCTGTACTCTGAAAGAAACGGAATGCATTGGTATGTTGTGAAAGATTTTTCCCCTGAACAAATGTTTCCCAAAGAGGGTCATCAAAATAAATATTTAAAATTATGGATGGTTGACAACACTTCCCTGGAAATAAATCTCTACTATCAAGTTCCATGTTCGCTCTCTCCCCGGTGTCCTCTCCAAGATCCTCATGTAACTCCTGATCAAATGTATATGTCACCTCATCGGGCGTCTCCTCTTCATGCTCGTCAGGTTCTTCAAGCAGGGACACGTCCAAGCATACCTCCGGTCCATAATCGTAAGTGTGATGCAATAGGTATGACGTGTCAAAAAAGATCTAAAGCAAAATAAATATCAAATGGAATAGATGATTCAGAAATGGAGTGGGTATAGATGTCTCACTGAGTGGGAGCAGTAAGCTCTGGTGGGTAGTCCTCTTCTGCAGCAAATGGTGGAGGTGGCTGCAGAAGCTCAACTGAAGGTAGGCAATACTCGGGCTCCATGTGAATATTTGTATCCGCATCCCGAATAGCGTCATTCTCAACAGCCTTCTTTGGCTCTGCTAACACAGCCCCCTCAACAATATCCTCTGGCACTACAGGCAGCTCTAACTCTTGTGGCTGGCTGGGGGAAGCGACGATGGCACAAGCTGACTCTGCAGTGCTAGGTGTCGTTGTCTCGTCAGAAGTGGCAATATCGAAACACATAATACCTCCCCCGAGATGAACGTGAATATCCTCCTCAATGGTACATGCAGTAGACACACAATTAATAATAATATTAAAGAGCTTACGTGCAGCTGGATTACCTGTTGCGATAGCTAATGAGCCAGAAGATCGAGATGTGTCCAGTAAGCATTCCAAGGCTGCTGTGTAAAATAGATCCTCAAAGATTGAAACGTTCATCCTCCTCAAGAGCTCCAATGAAGGTCCATGTAGTCCACTAGTGAAGAAAGAAAATAACTCGGAATCATTGCACCCATGGGCTGGATCCATCTGCAATATTACTTCGAACCTCTCCGAGGCTTGCACGAAGGACTCCTCATTAATCTGCTTGAAATTAGCGGCATATAGGAAGGATACAATATTGGACATCTTCACAACAATTAGATGTGCCATTGTTGCACCAAAAATGTACCTGATCACTCAAAGATAAATAACCTGGAGAAGAATGTCATGGCACAAGAGAGATAATGATAAAAATAACGTGGTGGTGGGGTAAAAATCACTCCTCCTTTTTTACGCAGTCTAATAACCTAATTGTGATAAACTGGTACTCAAATAAAAACCTCCCCGGCAACAGTGCCAAAAATTTGATCGCACCCGGATTTACACCCGGAACGATGTCGTTTTACCGCAAGTGCACGATAGAGTGGCGAGCAGGTATCGAACAAGGGGAGGTGATTTCTGAATACCAGTCGATTCCTAGGCTGGTTTGATTGTGGGTTTTATTAGTGGAGATGGACTACGGAGGGTCGTAATGGCGATGGATGTGAAATTCATGTCATATCGTTATCACAATATCTACTCCACAGAGAAAGAAATAGAACAAAGATAACAAATGAGAGACAAGTACTAGGGTGTCGATATCCCCACTACAGCTTCTGGCTAAGAAATAAAATCATACATATCTAGACATTGATTCGTCCGACAAGTCGATCATATGTTGTGTGGGCTCTTTACTGGGGCCACCATCGTGGATCACCGCTAAGAAATATAAAGGTGTAACGAAGACTAAGGTTGGTGCCACTATCGTGGATCATCGCACATAGGGAACGACGTTACAACTCTATTCGGATGTATGGGGACTTCACAGGACTAATGCCACTATCGTGGATCACCGTATCCATCAAATTCCCAACACCCCCGTGGGTAATCGACCACAACATAACTCTATGGACTTATCAATTTCTAGCTATGTAGTAGCAGTGCCAATATCTTGGATCACTATGCTACAATCTAGATCTGGTGCCAATATCTTAGATCACCGTCACTAAACCTAGATTCGACGCTAATATCTTGGATCGCCTTCTCTATCAAAGATAAAGCCCTAGGCGATAGGGTTCAACCTAGCCCTAGCATACAAATCTACTCAAGCATGGAAAATTTGATATGAAAATCAATAAATGACATTGTACGCATAATGAAGATGTTTCAATCAGATCAATAAAGAAATAAAACTTAGCTTTGATAATATGCGAAGATATCGCAACCAAGAACTTCAATATACAAAGCTTCGAGAAAGAGTGGGCCAAGGCGTAGCCTAACCTCTGAAATCTACCCCTAAGAAGTCTCAGAAAAGTGTTTTAGAAACAATTGGAGAACTCCCCCAAAAGACGGCTACAAAGCCCCTTTAAATAGGACCCCTAAACCCTAGCAATGCTAATGGGTCGAAAATCTAAAAACCGGTTCGACTCAGTCGAGTCAAAGTTGACTCGACCGAGTCAACTCTGGGAGAACAGAATTCAGCACTGCACCTTCAACTGGCAAAATTTCTGTAGAATTCATCTGACCTTCGATTGATGTGTTCTTGGTGGAGTTGGAACCTTCATGAAGTCTACTATCCATCAAAAATATCAGAAAAAATACTTTGCCAACTGGAATGATAGAAAAGTTTCAATGAGTGATAGGCTATCCTGAATTCTAGGTGATCTTCCTCAGTCGACCGAGTAGATTTCACACTCGGTCGAGTAGACTTTGGATTCCATTGTCCTCGATCTGAAGTAGTGGGTCACTCGACCGAGTCATCTTGGCACTCGGTTGAGTGAGCATGTCCGCTTTGTCGAGCTGCAAAGGGTCAAAACTGCTTAAAAGCGTCGTTCTATCGTATATTTAACTCGACCAAGTAACAAAGCTACTCGGTCGAGTGGCTCTATTGCTCAGCTAGGGCCAAGTATGATGCTCCAGGTCCCTTTGCCTTACCCACTCGGGCCTAATGGGATCGCCCACTCGGCCCGAGTGGTCTGGAATTGCTGAGAGGCCTTGAGGGCTTCATTAGTCTAGCTTCCCTTCTTCTTCCTTCATCTTCTTCTCTTCAAATCTCCTTCTCCACCATGTCAAGCACCTAGCAAGGCACATCATTGATTCTCCAGACATCACGGATGTGTTCATGGCTCCATTTTGCTTCACTATCGCTCCAAATCCCTGAAATAAGATCAAACGCTCTCAAAGTCATATTGAACCAAAAGTGTATAGAAAAGCGTAAAAATGAGGGATTTGAAGAGTAAAATATGATATGGACATATGCAAATAAATGTGTAAAATATGGACATATCAGTAACCATTTACTACTAGCTCATCTTCCAATCCTCCATACACCACGAATGCATCCTTAGTTCTTCTAAAGTACTTAAGTATTTCTTGACTATTGTCCAATGACTTTCACCGGGGGCTGACTGGTATCTGCTTTTCATTCTTAAAGCATACGACACATTTGGTCGAGTACATATCATGGCATACATGATAGATCCTACAGCCGAAGCATAAGGACTCTTACTCATGTGATCTCGCTCATCAGATGTCATGGGACATTGAGTCTTGCTAAGAGAAATGCCATGAGACAGTGTCAAGAATCCTCTTTTAGATTCTTGCATGTTGAACCTATTCAATACTTTGTCTATGTAAGTACTTTGACTCAGACCAATTATCCTTTTAGATCTATCCCTATATATCTTAATCCCTAGGATATAAGCGGCCTCACCTAAATCTTTCATTGAGAAAGAACTCCCTAACCAAGTCTTGGTTGTTTGCAACATAGGGATGTCATTTCCAATGAGTAATATGGCATCAACATATAAAACAAGAAATACTACTGCGCTCCCACTAACCTTCTTGTACACACAAGGTTCATCTTCATTTTGTATGAATCCAAACTTCTTGGATGTTTCATCAAAACGAAGATGCCAGCTCCGAGAAGCTTGCTTTAATCCATAAGTTCATCTTTGAGGCTTGTAAACCTTTGTAAAATTCTTTGAATGAAAAAAAAACCCTCAGGTTATGTCATGTACACATGCTCGCGTAAGTTTCCGTTATGAAACGATGTTTTGACATCATTTGACATATCTCGTAATCATAATACGCAGCAATGGCAATTAGAATCCTTATTGATTTAAACATTACGACTTGCAAAAAGGTTTCATCATAGTCTATACCATGAGTTTGCTTGAAGCCTTTTGCAACAAGTCTTGCATTAAAGGTATGCACTTTGTCATCCATGTCAGTTTTCTTCTTAAAAGCCCACTTGCACCCAATGATTTTAACTCCTTCAGGTGGATCAATCAAGGTCCATACTTGACTACTATACATGGATTACATTTCAGATTTCATGGCTCTTAGCCAATTCTCGGATTCTAGATTTGACACAACTTCATGATAGGTAGTAGGCTCATTTTGATCTATGAGCAGCACTTCACGAGTGTCCGTTATGAGAAATCCATTTCTCTTGGGCTCTGGTCGTGGCCTATCAGATCTGTGTGGTGCTTGTGTATCTCATACAAGTTCTACAACTGTTTGTGGAACTTATTGAGCTTTCATCGTTGGTTCTATGCTATCTTGCGGTTCTCGAAACACTTCGAGGTGTACTTTGCTCCTACTGGTTCTTCAGAAATAAATTCCTTTGCTAGAAAGACACCATTTCGAGCAACAAACACTTTGTTCTCTGATCGATTATAAAAGTAATATCCTTTAGGATATCCCACAAAAGGCATTTATCAGATTTTGGGACTAATTTATCTGAAACTTGTCTTTTCACATAAGCCTCACAGCCCCAAATTTTTTTGAAAGACAAACTTGGTGTTTTCATAGTCCATATCTCATCTGGTGTCTTTTTAACTGCTTTATATGGAACTCGGTTCAAAGTGAATGCAGCTGTTTCTAAGGCATGGCCCTAAAAGGATAATGGAAGATCTGTTTGACTCATCATGGATCGAACCGTATCTAATAAGGTCCAATTTCTTCTTTCAGATACACCATTCCACTGTGGTATTCCTAGTGGAGTCATTGTGAAACAATTCCACAACCCTTGAGATGATCATCAAATTCTGGCTCAAGTATTCACCACCCCGATCAGATCGCAGTGCCTTAATAGTTTTACCAAGTTGATTTTGTACTTCATTTTGAAAAGTTATGAATGTTTCAAATGATTCATATTTATGTTTCATTAGATAAATATAATCATATCTACTGAAATCATCAGCGAATGTAATGAAGTACTGAAATCCTCCTCGAGCATGGATGCTTAATGGACCACATACATCAATAGGTATTAGGCCTAATAAGTCATTGGCACTTTTACTATATCAAGTAAAGGATTCTTCATCATTTTGCCTAATAAACAAGATTCACAATTTCAAATGATTCAAAATCAAATGAATCCAAAAGTCTCTCTTGATGGAGCTTAGATATGCGTTTTTCATTTATATGGACAAGACGACAATGTCATAAATATGTGGGATTCATATTATTGGGTTTAAATTTCTTAGCAGTTATGTTATAGATATCCACATTATTGGAGTTGTCTATATTTAAAACGTAAAGGCCATCAAATGGATCAGCAATACAATAAAGCACATCATCATAATAAATGGAGCATCTCTTATTCTTAATCAGAAAATAAAATTATTCATCATCTAGACAAGAAACTGAAATAATATTTGTCCACTTATGCTGACGCTGATAATAATTATGCCGCAGTGCACAGTGTCACGTGTAGATATGAGTTGAACACAGGGAGACGGTCGATGAGTACCAATTATGGATCTTCGTTTGAAAGCTACGCAATCGAATTGGTGATTGGAGGGTGAAATAGAAATGGGTGAATCAAATGATAAAAAGCTCTAGGGCGTGGGGGGATCCCTGCCATTGGACTAGAGTTAGGATTAGACTAGTAATTAACCGGCTATTGGGTTCATTGGGACTCGGGAGAAGGCGTCTAACCTAAGGGAAATTTATTATCCCCCATTCTCGTGGTGCATGATATGGTATTCCCTTACGTCATCTCCTACCCCTCGCTATTGTTATGCTATAATAGGCCTATTTAACCTATACCAATGCCGACTCTCATCGATATATTGGTATACGTCAGGCGCATTATGCTCGACGAAGATCCATAATCTTTCTCCCGACCACAGTGGCATTCGGGGATCAGACCTATATTAGGAGACCTCTAATCGATGCCCGACTCTTATTGACCACACCGATAGCATAGATCATCGTAGGGATCAAATCCCCAGTTTGGTCCCGACTCTCGTCGGCGGCCAATCCGATCACCCAGAAGGGAGGGGTTCAAATCTATGATGAAAATCGACATCCTAATATATCCCGGATCGCAATTAGCCCAACAATTTGGTTAATTAGTTCATCCAACCCATGGCTCTAATCTGATGGGGTTCAACCCATTGCCCTAGATGGAAACTACTCACTACCCATTGCAATAGAGGTGATTTCTAGCATTGGGTAAGCGATGAAAGCCATGGATTCAAATTCAATAAGCAATAGATGGTGAAACTCACAATAGCAATAACAAGAGAAAACTTCAGAAACTAATTAGAATAACTAAAATGACAGAATAAAGGAGCTAAGAAATTCTTAAAACCCCTCAAAACCCCTCAAAACCAACTAAAATAAGAGATGGGTTCGCTGGAGGAGGAAGAAAGGCTTTTATACATTCACCCAAAAGACCAAAATAACCCCCAACTGCTCCCAGATCGGTCCCCATGCAGCTTCAGAAACCAATTCGATGCGACCACATAGAATATAACGCTGTCACGTCGTTCCCTTGCGTAAAATGGAGGCGTCGAGGCTACAGCGATGCGGTCGCATCGATATGGATGCATCTGCATCAAATAAGGCTTCGACGACCCCGTCGGCATCAAAATGTCCGTGTCATTTGTCTGCAGTCTTCATGATAGCACGGCCGCATCGTTTGTACTTGCGCGGGTCGCGTCGGTTGTATGTTGTTGAGTCAACTCCACAGCAGCACAGCCTCTTGAAGGTATTAGACGCAGTCGCGTGGACTTGGGTTTTGGGGGTCTTGGACATGGCCATTTGTATCAGCTTGACACAGGCCATGTGGATCTCAGTTCTTCACAAATCTTTTCCTTTTGCGCATTTTGATCTACCGACTTGGCTTCTTTCTCCCCTTTGTGCTAAATTCACGCCCTATGGTCTCTGATCAGCATATATTTCCTGCAAAGCATAGGAGGGACCATAAAGCAAAAGAGAAAACAAAAATGGGAAAACTGGGAAGAATGGCGAAGTAAAAGTTGTAAAACGTGCATGAAAAAGAGGGGAAAACTATATACAATTGTTAAGGCCAAAAATGACCGGTATAGTTGTCAAGCTGATGGGGACTTGTGGTGCTGAGATGGAGCCTAGTCAACCTTCAGAGTGGGACCCTCGGTTGGTAGAACCGGGGTCGGTGGTTGATGATCAACGATGGTACGACCGTTGATCGACCTACGAATGATCGTCGGGTCGGTCGTTCGAAGTCGAAGAGCTTGATACCGATCTTGTGCGTTGGATGGCGATTCATCGGTCTGCACCACAGAGAGTCGTTAGGGGTGTTGGATCTGGGTTCCGACCCAAACCCTCAGATGCTTAAGTTAGTGAGGAACTTAAGGGAGAGAGGGAGCTTGGTGTAGTAGACATCAACCCACTGAGATTCGTCCCTAGACTAACAACGCAAGCTCGAATATAGAATGGAAATGGAAAAGGATAGAGTTCTATGTATTAGCACTCATACCGTGAAGATGGAACCCACTTACCTTTGTCTGTCGACCTATTTATAGGCAGCTCATCCTTGTTAAGACGTAACCGCCCCTCATTGATTAGGGCACGATCCTCTCCGAGATTCGAGCTAACGGCTGCCCATTTATTAGGCCCCATTAACTCTTCCTTGAAGGTCAAAGCCAGTCCAACAGTCGTCTGACATGCTCGCCTGACGCATTCATAGCCCACTTAGAGTGTGGGGGACAATGGGTCGTGGAGAAGAAACGGATCGGGTATACGGATACCCAATTGGGCTTTTATCCGTGCACTAGCAATGGCCCCCATCATTCGTGCCTCAAGAGTCGTGCTGACCGGGTCCGAATGCTGTGTAGTCCTCTTAAATGCGCACGGATTTCAAAATATTTTATTTGATATATGCCACCAAAACCCCTTCGCTTTTGGAGCGATCTCCGCCGTTTCTGGTGGCCGGTTTTGGACACCCGGCGTGCATCGAGAACTAGGCGGTTGAGTTTCTTAACATATAAGAATGACTTTGAAGAGAACGGAAGAAATTTTCCATCCTCATCTTCTTCCTTGGTTCGCCTGCTTACTTCCATCGTCGCTTTTCTCGCAGATTGCATGTTCTCTCCCAAGGTATCTCCTTTCTTCGATTTTGACTCTCTTAACAGGTTGGTCAGGTATGTTTAGTGTTCAAGGTGTCGACCCCTGAGGAGCTGGCAGAGCGCCTTCGGCCCCCTCGCCAGATGGAAGTTCTCGAAAATGGGAAAGCAATATGGGTTAAGCCCGACCTTCCCATTCGTCGAAGGGATCGGAAGTCGAAGGCTCCTAAAGTTATCTTAGACATGGCCCCTTGGTTCTCCCTTGACTTGACCGCCGAGGTTTGGCAAGGTTGTTTCTGCGAACCCTTTGGGGTTAGGGTGCCTGACCCGGATGAGAGAGTGTGTTTCCCGTGGAAGGAGGTTGGAGTGTATCTTAAGTCTTTCCGCTTAGGACTTCGATTCCCCATTCACCCCTTCATTATCGAGATTTTGTGCTCCTCGGAGCTTTCTCTCTATAGACTTGCCCCTAACTCCTTCCTTCCCATGGTGGGTTTCATCGAGCTGTGCGAGCTTTGTGGATTCTGTCCGACCCTCGGATTGTTCGGGTGCTTCTTTAGGATAGTCTCCGACCCTCGCCGAGTGTGGTATCACATAGTTGCTCGGCCAGGTACTAGGCTCATATACAACCTCCCAGTTTTCGACCATGGGCGGTCGGACACCTTCGTGTTTGCCACTTTACCCGACCTGGGTCCACTGCTCAATGGTTGGAGTTCCCCGAACCCCGAGCTTGCGAGGGAGTCTCGTCTGTCCTTGGAGCAAGTCAGAGCCGGGTTGTCGCCGAGCAAGGGCGTGGCGGTGAAAGATCTTCTAAATCAACCGAGAGAAGATAGATCGATTCATTATTTATTGGATGACCATACGATAAAGATCCTTCTATGGTGCTCGGGTAAGGTATTCCGAATCGATGTCCTTATGTTTGCCATTCAAGGTAATTATCTTCGTTGTCTACAGATATGACCAACGGTAACCGACACAGCGGTGAGTCCAGCCTGGACCGGGTCTGGAGGGAGCAGAGGAAGAAGAAAAGGACGGCTGAGAGGTCTGATGCCCGGAGTGATCGATCGAGCGCTTGTGTCGAGGGGTCGAATTCTCGGTCCCTCCTTCTTGTCCACCCGAGCTCCTCCTCCGAAGGGGAGAGACCAGGTAGGTGCCCAGGCCTCCTCCTCGAGCCTCTTCGAGGGAGGCCTCTAGCCAGGCTCCTACGAAGCCTCCTGCTCCTCTGGCTTCTGTTGTGATCGGAGCGGTGCCAATGCTTATTGACGTCGACTTTGCCAACGTCATCGAGCCGACTAGGGGAGTCGGTCGAAGAGAGAGACGTCCTCTTTCGATGAGGAGGGGTCTCCGAAGAGGAGGCGTGTGGGCAGAGAGGATCCGATGGGGAAAGGTGAGGGGGATGTTCCCCTCGAGACTCTCGAGGTAGTGGAGACTCTGTCGATGCCCCAGGGCCTCGCGATGCCCCTCATGGATAAGTGGTCGTTGGGGGACATCGTGTCGGCCACCCCGTTGGTCGGCCCAATTTCTGGGGAGTTCGATCGAGCGGTCATGCTCGATCAGCTCTCGATTCGGCCTTCGGGGCCAATCGAAGGTGAGATTCACTAGCCCTCCGTCACCATCGGTAGGGAGGAGTCAGCCCTGGCAGACTTCGGGACGACAGCCAGGGTGGTGGAGAACTCGATCCTCCCAAAGGATTCAGAGTTCCTGCAGTAGCTGGACCTCGAGCGAATGCCCAACTTCTTTGTTGGGAGCAGGTACCAAGTACACCATTCGGCCCTCTATTTTTTGGTACCCAACTTGGTCATTGTTCTCGACTGACCCCCGCTTTATTTGCAGATGTCTGTTCTCGGGGCTGTGTTGCATCGCCAGGCTGTCACCTTAATCGATGGAGGTCGACGGGTGGCGGACGCGGAGCGTAGAGCCATCGGTGCTGAAGCACGGGCGAAGGAGGCAGGGAAGACTTAAGGAAGATCCTTGATGACAAAGCGACGATCGAGTGGGAGGCGACGAAGGCAAAAGACATCCTTTCATTGCTATCGACCATCCACAGGTCTGCCGAGCTTCAGTGGTAGACAGAGAGGGCCCAGCTCGAAGAGGAGCTCGATGCTTTTAAGAAGGAGACGGTCGAGCTTCGGACCAAAATCTTTGACCTTGAGAGGTGGGTGGAGGCCAGCCAGGTGGATAAGGCCGAGCTCCAAACCAGAGTTGCAGAGCTTGAGGAGGCTGCCATGAAGGAGAAGATCGAGCTGACTGCTAAAGTCACGAAAGCGATGGAGGCCTTTACGAGTGTTTTGGTGTCAGGGAGCGCCCCCCTCCCTCTTAGGTTTTAGGTAGTCCCTTTGTAACCCTGAATTTTATGATTTTTTTTCGATTTGAAATCGATGAAGGAGAAACTCTTTGTTGTTTTATTCTTTTATCCAAAAAATTATTTCTGCTGCGTGTATATGGCCCCTCGACGACCTAACTTGACAGAATATAGAAATCCTTAAGCAAGTTATGTCGTGGATAGGTTAGGTGTCTTCACCATAAATCACGCTCATTTGGTCGTATGGTAGCAAGGGGCGTGGCCCTTTCATCCGACGAAGCCGTTCGGTGGCGAGGTGGACCCTTAGACTTACGACCGACGGAAGCCGTTTAGTGGCGAGGGGTATGGCCCCTTTGACTTACGACCGACGGAGGCTGTTCAGTGGCGAGGGGCATGGCTCCTTCGACTAACGGCCGACGAAGGCCATTCGGTGGCGAGGGGCATGGCCCCTTCGACTTACGGCCGACGGAGGCCGTTCGGTGGTGAGGGGCATGGACCCTTCGACTTACGGCCGACTGAGGCTGTTCGGTGGCGAGGGGCATGGACCCTTCGACTTACGGCCGACAGAGGCTGTTCGGTGGCGAGGGGCATGGACCCTTCGACTTACGGCCAACGGAGGTCGTTCGGTTGATGTTGAGGAGCGATCCACTTCGCGTTCATAATGACCATGCATAGGATACAAAATGAACAGTTGATCTACCTCTTTAGTACAACCACTGTTAGCACTTTTGTAGATGTACCGTGTTCCCAGGATGAGGAAGTTCCTCACCATCCAAAGTGGCGAGCTGGTAGGTGGCAGGGCCGAGTACGTCGATCACTATGTAAGGCCCTTCCATATTACATCGAGCCTTTATAGAGGAATGTGCCCTCGGATCATTTGTATTTGATGCAAATGATAAATTTAATCCTAGATAGGGACTAATTTGCATATGATGCAAAAGAGATTAAATGTGTATTAAATAGTTTAAGACCATATTAATGATATAAGTGCAAGAAAAAGTTCACGGGTAAGACGGGAATGTCCCTGTCTAAACCCAGGTTCGAATGGCATCCAAATCGGACGCTCAACGCAAGAGTTATGGCCAAAACAAGGAGAACCCCAAAGCCATGTTGACATCAGCCCAAGAGGCTGATTAAATCAAAAAAGGGGGCCCAGCAGCATTTAGTAGGCCCGGCCAAATGGCTGGGCATTTGCTAAACAGGCCCAGCGCCCACGCGGGGCGCGTGGCCTGTGCGCGCACGGAGGCGCGTGCAGCACCTCGAGGCACGTGCGCTGCACGTGCCTGGCGCAGTAGGGGCCCGCACGCAGCCCCTAGTGCTGCGTGCTTTTGCGGTGGCTGGGTTGTACTTTTGGGTGGGGGTTTTGGAATACTTTGAAGCGATGTTTGGAGGGTCAAACGGACTCGGATTGATGAGCCGTTTTTTCTTAAGTGTTCACCGTTGAACGCCCTTCGAATTGATAGGTTATATCAATCCTGAAGCTCAACGGTGAGGGAGTTAAAATTCACGGAAGTTTAGCCATTGTAAAAGGCAAAACTAAAGTGAATTAATTAACTCCAAATTTAGCCCCACATCGGATTTTGAGTAAAGGGGAGCAGTCAGCCGCCTATATAAATAGAGGTCTGCTCTCCTCCTCAAAACTCGTACCAAGCTCTAGATCTGAGCGGCTCTCGTAAATGTTGCAGCATGCTTGGATCTAGGCTTAAATTAATATTTCTCCTCTCCCTATATTTCTGCAGTACTCCTGATGGCTCTAGAAAAGCCGCAAAAGAGTTCGGATTCGGATCCGAAATCTTGGCGAAGGTTTCACTCGCGTGAAACTTTCTTCCGCGCGTGGTTGGCTCGGCGACACGAGGATTGATCGCCTCGGGATGCGAAGCGGTTCGAGGAGCGGTTCGGGGAGCGGTTCAAGGAGCGGCTCGGTGTGAGACGGGGAGCGGCTCGGAAGACGGTGCGAAACATCTCGCCTGCCCCAGGGTTGAGATTCTAGGTATGTGTTTTATTAGCATTAGTTTAATTTAATCGCAGTAGGTTAGATCCTTCTTGGGATGGTCAGATCCATCCGAAGTTGGCATAGATCTTAGCTAAGGGTCTTGTACCTTAGGGCTAAGTTAAATTGTTTAACTGCATGTTAATTAGATTACCTTATTCTTCCGCTGCAAATTCCTTTTATGTCTATGTTCCGTCCGACTTAAGACAGGAATAGAGATTTTGTGCCCTAAGGGTTCCCAAAAAACCCTTCAGTGGTATCAGAGCTTGTTGAGCTTGAGTACGGGTTCTCGGGTTATGAGCTGACCCGAAGTAATCGCTCTTACTGTACCAAGTCCTGATAAGATGGAGATCTTATGATAGGTTGGGGGTTGTCGAGAGGCATGCCATAAAACAAGTTCTTAGGTATCTTGTGACGGGTCTAGGGTGCCATGGATGATGGGCCTTAACAACGTCGCAATGATATCAGAGTGATACCCTTCAGTGGTATCGGAGCCTAGGTTTGCGTAACGATCTAGCTCTACGATTTTATTAAAATTGAAATGCTTTTTTAAATACTTTATAAAATGTTTTAAAGTTATGAGATAATTTAAAATGTTTCTAGATGCCCTTTTAAAATGTTTTAAAATTTATGCGATATTTTTAAAGGTGATTTTAAAAGGATTTTAGATGTTTAAATATTTTATACGATAAAATTTTAAACATGAAAATTTTAAAATGGTGTTTTAAATTTATGTGATAATTTTAAAATTGATTTTAAGGCTTTAAAACTTTATGCGATAAGTTTAAAAATTATTTTTGATGTTTAAATATTTTATGTGATAAAATTTTAAGCATGAAATTTTAAAAAATGATGTTTTAAATTTATAAGATATTTTTAAAACTATTTTAAAAGTTTAAAATTGTTTATGCGATAAACTTAAGTCTATTTAATTGTTGAATAGTTGTACACTTTTATTTTATACGATAAATTAGTGTAACTTTATGTTAATGGCTATGTCATCTTGTCCCTTATTTGATAACACAAGACAACCTTTTAGGTTAGCCATTAAGAAATCATTAAAATTCATGAGGTATATTTTAATGGCATGCTATGTTTTAATAAAACTTTTAACAACCCTTTTAAGACCTAATTCCTGATTAGGGTAGTCCCTTTAGTGAAAATTTTAATTCTAATTGTTATTATTAATTCTCATTAAAGGACTTCGCTTTTGGCGTTGGTTAATAAATTTATTAAAATCCTAATAACGATTAGGATAGCACGTGAACCTTATAGTTGATACGGATTTAATAAAAGTTATTAAACAAATCCTAAAATTTTGAATTTAAGGATGCAACTAGTTGATTGGATTAATTAGTTGTTAATAAAAGCCTTTTAGTCTATGGCACGCATATAAAAATGACAAACTTCATTCAATGGACCATGATCCAGTCAATGTGCTTGGCTAAGTTTACTGGATCACCCGTTAAAGGGGTAGTGATCCTGGCTTAATCAATTCCCTGGCTGTGTTCTGCTGGACCGCAATGTCGCAAATCATAATTGTATGACACCCTGGACTATATCTAAGTCAAATACGTTAATGATCTTTTTCAAGATTAGCCGTAGTCCTCCTTGTTTTAGGGGTTGGCAACTATAGGACCCATGTTATATTTGTTGAGCTACACTCAATCTGTAACATGGCAACCTTGTAGAAACCAACTCCTTAAATACATAAGATAAAATCTTGACTTGACCCAAACCGTCATGTCATCAAGCGCCGGCGTAAGTTATGTCAATGATGTATTCTGGCTAGATGTATTCTAAGACCTGACCAAAACCGACGTGTCGTGAATACACCGAGCGGCGGGGCAAGTCAGGCTAGACACGAAAACAAGGGTCCGACTAGACTAAACATTGTGATTTGGATGAGCACACTCATGATCACAAATTGCTAGGGGTAAAAACCAATAAGAGTGTCATATCGGATATGACCGATGAAGAGTCATCTTTCGATTACAGAGTCAAGCAACTTGTTGAGCTACACTCAAGGTTGTTAAGGCTCAGGGTGATTGGATCTCTTACCCATTAATTCTAATTCGATTAAATCGTTCGTTATTAAGCTTTGAAACGATCGTAGAAATAGTGGGAGGATATAGATAGATAAAAACCATTTTACCTATATTTAATATTGAAAATATGCTGAACTAGGGCAAGACTATGTTTACCGAAGGAATCAAAATATAATATTTTAATAAAAAAAGTTAACTGGTCAAAAAGGTTGATTAATTGAATATTAAGTTAAATTCTAATTGATAGAATTAAAACTATATTCTCGTTGACATTTAAATGACCTTCTAAAGAACAGACTTAAGAAATATGATTTCATTAAGTTCTGGGTCCAACAAATAAATTCACGCCACATGATACTCGTCTCTATATAAGGTAGCTTGAACATATAGGAAATTCGAAGTATGTTTCTCTCTACAACTTGTAAAGCTACGCTCAAGGTTGTATGGACAAACAATTTTGATCCGCAAAGTTCAAGAATTCGATCAAATTGTTTGAGTCGAATACGAGTTCATGAGCGGTGCAAGGCTCTGTATCCCAACCGGATCTTGAGACAAGCAACTTGGTGTGCTACACTCTAGGTTGCAAAGCTCAAGCGTTTAGATACATAAGATGCTTGCATAGCTATTTATTTATGTTGGGTTATTTAATATCTAAATGTGATTTAGAAAAGGTAAGAAGGCACTCCGGAAAGTCAATCGAGTTAAATAGTTTTATTTATCATTAGTAAAGGCATAAGTATGAGGAAATGAAAAATGTGACATATTTTGAAGTCACGATTTCATAGTTATTGTTATACAAAAGGTTAACACATTTTGACGAATGTCGTCACATTGCTTTTAAAGCAATGAGTAATATGTATAACGATAATACATATATTAAATGTTAATATATAAATACACAAGATAGTAGCAAACTTGTATGGCAAAGTAGACTAGGCCGTGTCGAGAGAATAAGCTACACAAGTCACATAATGAGGGGTCTGACCTCTCGTATTATGAAGTCTGCGGACACTTGTGAGTCTTATCCTCTTAGATATAATGGCCGAAACACATCTGTGAGACAGTGGGAGAATGAGTTGTCGAACTCAGTCTCGTACGTATTGATGTACCCGAGTCTAGATTTACCAAAATAAGTTATTCGTATATTTTATTAAGACGCATGTTCTTGATGAAACACAAGTCTGATAAAATAAAGAATGAAATGACTAAAGTATTTAAACTGATCCGATTATATCGAATGGTCAAATACTTAGCTACATTAAATCTTGCGGAATTAAAAGAAAATATGATTTTCTCTCAGGTCAAGTCTGTTAACACATCTGTATGTTAAAAGGTATGAATCACACTTAGTTAGACTTGGTTCGATCCATAGCCAGTGACTCTGAGTTAAGTCCTCCCTCTGGGTTAAGTCCCAGATCGTAATGCCTAGGTTTTGATAATGTTCTATGCGGACATTATCAATAAGATATTCATTAAATCGATCATTAGGAAGTTGTATAATTACTCGAATTTCGTGAGACGAAGATTCGAGTTAGACATCATAACTGATGATGACTTAGTCAACTTCTAGGATAAAATTCGGAGTAGTAACTCCGATTTATAACTTGATGCAATCAGAACAGGTCCGTGTGCGTAAATAAATTTTGGAATTTAGTTACGTACCTAAGGAAAATTTTTCCCCACTTTCTGCAAGTAAATATTTAAGTTGAAAGATTGGTGCAGAGAGGAAAATAGTGAAGTGCAATCATGTTGGTCGAGAACGGTTTTCATCCTAATTCCTATAAAACGGATTAGAATGAAACTGTTTTTCTGCCAGCAGATGTGTATAGATCTACTCGGACCAAGATCGATGTAAACGCTCATGTTAACCATGAAAAAATGGAGCATTCACTTATAAGTTAATTTTTCTAAATATGATTTAGGCGAACCAACTTATATGAACTAGCTAGATAGTTTTCAAGGTCAGTGGGAGCGTATAAATTACATGCGAGGCATCAAAGGAATGGAACATATATTTTGACAAAGTAATCAAAAAGTTTGATACTTTATTAGAAATAGATATGAGCCATTTGAAATGACCATTAACTAATTTAAATTATTATCGTAAGGAATGATGGACTGGATAAGATCCAAGGGAAATAAAATATTATGGATTCCGACAGACCAAATGAATTATTTGGATGAGATTCAAATGTTTGATCTAACATGAACATAGAAACCCCTAAAGTCTATAGTGTAGACGGTTTTAGCAGATCCACTCATGAAGGCTCTACCACATGAAGTCGGGAAAACTTATGTGTAAAAACGGTATTAGATACCGAGATAAATGGGCCAGAGTGCAGGTGGGAGATGTTGAGAGATGATACCCTCGAGGCTATCTATCTCCATATGTGAATAGCACAAACATCTTGTTCAAAATAACAGTAAGCTGTTTGGTAATAATTTATCTAAGTTATGTTATAATGTAGTTAACATTAGATATTGACTTAAGTAAAGTGCTGAGACTTTATGCAAGGTCAAACATGTATCGAGATGAGTATCTCGATCATGGAGAAATGTTTGACCGTCTGTAGCATAAGTCTAAAAGGGTTCGTGGTCGTAGATGTTTCGAGACAAGGATATCGAAACATCAGATAGACTATTGTGTTTTAGTCTTCACCGTTTAGCGATGGCGATGATCTCATGATCGCTTGACTTGGCGAAGTCGAAGACGAGACACAGGTGCTCATTAGAGAATGAGTTCACTGAACGATCCACAAGAGTTATCATATGGTTATAGTAACCAATCTGTCAATGATAACTCTTAGTGATGATAGGCTAGTTGGTCTTTTGACTTGAGGTCATTTTTACGAACCTGTGCGTGAACGGTGGCACTTAGATCAACTGACCTAGCTTCGAGGCAAGGCCTATCGAAAGGTCTTTGTTTGGGTGTCACTTGAAGCATACGAGGCGAGTAATGACCAAGAGAGGATTCGTCTCTCTCATCAATGGGAGTTAGTGTCGTAGGGTTAGTTCGGTCTTTAGTAAAATCTCTGATCAGAGAATGTTGGAAGAAGTCCAACATTAATTGACTAAAGATCGATAGAAACTAACCGGAGTCAAGTTATTGGGGTTGACAGTTTGACCGTACCCTAGACTTGATTTACACGACATAGTTTAGACGAAGAGACTATAACTGCGGAATTTACCACGGAAACAGTCAGGGTGGTCCCGATAATACTTATGTCAATGAGTCAATCACATAATGATGATTCCTGAAGCAGGGACGGCAACCACTGCACGTGGTCACTGCCGTATAGTGCTTCGAGCCCAACCTGTTGTAAGGGTCAGGCTGTAGGGTCTCACACAGAGTGCGACCTTCGTCTAATAATAGGTAGAAATTAGTTAGGGAGAATAATTTGCATTTGATGTAAGGGATAAAATATTGCAAAAGATGTTTGCAATGATCTCCTGCATTCGGGATAAATGATCCTGAGTGCAAGTAGGAGATGTAGAGGAATGTGCCCTCGGATCATTTGAATTTGATGCAAATGATAAATTTTAGCCTAGATAAGGACTAATTTGCATATGATGCAAAAGAGATTAAATATGTATTAAATATTTTAAGACCATTAATGATATAAGCGCAAGAAAAAATTCATGGGTAAGATGGGAATGTCCCTGTCTAAACCCAGGTTCGAACGGCGTCCAAATCGAACGCCAAACGCAAGAGTTATGGCCAAAACAAGGAGAACCCCAAAGCCAGGTTGACATCAACCCAAGAGGCTGATTAAATCAAAAAAGGGGGCCCAGCAGCATTTAGTAGGCCCGGCCAAATGGCCAGGCATTTGCAAAACAGGCCCAGCTCCCATGTGGGTGCTGGCGCCCACATGGGCGCGTGCTTTGCACGTGCCCACGTGGGGCGCCAGTGCCCATGTGGGGCGCGTGCCCTACACGCGCCCTGTTGGGCGTGTGAGCTTGTGCATGCACAGAGGTGCGTGCAGCGCCTCGAGTCACGTGTGTTGCACGCGCCTGGCGCAGTGGGGGCTCGTACGCAGCCCTAGGGCCGCGTGCTTTTTGCGGCGGCTGGGTTGTGCTTTTGGGTGGTAGTTTTGGCATACTTTGAAGCAATGTTTGGAGGGTCAAACGGACTCGGATTGACGAGCCTTTTTTCCTATACGTTCACCGTTGAACATGCTTCGAATTGATAGGTTGTATCAATCCTAAAGCTCAACGGTGAGGGAGTTAAAATTCACGGAAGTTTAGCCTTTGTAAAAGGCAAAACTAAAGTGAATTAATTAACTCCAAATTTAGTCCCACATCGGATTTTGAGTAAAGGGGAGCAGTCAGCCGCCTATATAAATAGGGGTCTGCTCTCCTCCTTAAAACTCGTCCCAAGCTCTAGATCTGAGCGGCTCTCGTAAATGTTGGAGCATGCTCGGATCTAGGCTTAAATTAATATTTCTCCTCTCCCTATATTTCTGCCTTACTCCTGAGGGCTCTAGCAAAGCCACAAAGGAGTTTGGATTCGGATCCGAAATCTTGGCGAAGGTTTCACTCGCGTGAAACTTTCTTCCGTGCGTGGTTGGCTCGGCGACACGAGGATTGATCACCTCGGGATGCAGAGCGGTTCGAGGAGCGGTTCGGGGAGCGGTTCAAGGAGTGGATCGACGTGAGACAGGGAGTGGCTTGGAAGACGGTGCAAAACATCTCGCCTGCCCCAGGGTTGAGATTCTGGGTATGTGTTTTATTAGCATTAGTTTAATTTAATCGTAGTAGGTTAGATCCTTCTTAGGATGGTCAGATCCATCCCGAGTTGGCATAGATCTTGGCTAAGGGTCTTGTACCTTAGGGCTAAGTTAAATTGTTTAACTGCATGTTAATTAGATTAACTTATTCTTCCACTGCAAATTCCTTTTATGTCTATGTTCCGTCCGACTTAGGACGGGAATAGAGATTTTGTGCCCTAAGGGTTCCCACAAAACCCTTCAGCCTTCCCTTCATGAGGATCTTGGGAGCGAGAGCGGCCCTGTGCAGTATCAAGCCTCCCATACGGAAATTGCATTCACGGGCTTTCGAGTTGAAGTGGCGTGCCATGCGCCCCTTTCGTTTGGTGAGGGTCGCCAATACCCGTTCACTAACCTAGTCCCTGGTTGTAGGTCGAACTTGAGGTACTCTGGGTTTTTTTCTTTGTTGTAGTATTGGAGACGAAGTGGCCACTCATTGGCCTTGATTGGGACGACGGTGTCGCGTCCATAGTCCGGTATGAAGGGCATCTCCCCTGTCGGGGTTTTGTGGGTCGTTCTCTACGACTGTAATATGTCGTGGATCTGATCTTCGAGGATTTCTGGGCAGGTAGAGTGTCGTCGGGCATACTCGCCGACACCTTTGAACACTGTAGGCCAGAAATATCCTTGTCTCATGGCCTTTCAGAGCTATAGACTTTCATTCGTGATGGTTCCCGTAGCCGCCCTCGCGGATCTCTCGGATCACGTCGCATGATTCCCGCGGGGCTAAGCATTTAGGATGGGGATGATGTCGTACCTAGCCCATTGTATTTTGTAAATGAACCATCCAATAGGATGAATTGATAGGCCTTCTGCCTAATTTTTGTTCCTCCACTGGGTCGGTCCCTCGTCTCCACTAAGACGAATCGATATCCCGCATTTCCACCATGGTCTCTTCCGTGTCTAAGCAGCAGATCCATTTATGCGGCTCCCTGATCGAGTCTTAGATGCTCTTGCGGCAGGCTGTTGGAAGGGGGCAGACATCGTACGTACCCGATTCAAATGGGCCCAGCTGGGATTAGACAACCAACTGCTGACAGGGCGTCAGTTTGATGATTCCTTGACCTTGGAGCATAGTGAACCTCGGCGCATGCGAAGGGAGCGAGCTCAGCCTTAGTGCCCTGTGCATTTCTCTGCATTGGGTCGTCGTGAGACTTGATGGCCCCGTTCGGTTGACTGGCGATGAGGCTGGGGTTACTGAATAGTTGGACTACTCTCGCCTAAAGGGCTCGAGCCAGCCAGAGTTTGTTGATGGTCACCTCATATCCTGCACCATTGTTGATGGCTTAGAAATCGAAGCAGAGATGGTATTTGAATTGGTCGCCCCCTGAGGTTTTGGACGATTATTTTGGCCCTGCTCCAGCTTGTGAGGATGAACCGTCGACTTGTATAATCCAAGTTTCCTCTTGCCCTTCTGACCCCCTCTGTGGTCTGGATCTTAATCATCGGGTGGAAGGTCAAGACCATCGCTTCTATGGAGTTCAACAATGATGATCCCGTTGTACACCGAGTTGATCTTTACCACCATAAAATTGGTTAGGCAAGTAATTTGTTAAGGATACATACCGAGGGTCATCGGTAAGGTGATGATGCCTGCTATCGAGGGGGAGTGCCCGGTGAACCCCACCATGGGTCCAGTGACAGGCGTCAATCTCTTTGGACGATACTTTCACCCTTTCCAGTGTAGTGAAGAAGAGTTTGTCGCATGAGCTTCCTGTGCCAACGAGCAATCTTTTCACGTCGACCTCTCTGACCGTGGCAGTGATAACCACAGCATCATCGTGTGGTAGCTCCACTCCTTCCAGATCTTCGTCCTAGAAGAAGTTAGGAGGCATTGAGTATCTGGGGCACTTTCGACCCTTAGAAATTATCGTAAATCTCCCAGCGTTTGAACTTTGGAGAGAGGCTGATAGCTCCAGGTGCGGGGGACCGCCCGTTATCATGTTGGTTAACCTGACACTAGAGGATTCTGTAGCAACCTCGAAGGATGTGGTTGGGTGAGTCGGCATACTCTAGTGGTTCATCGAGGGAGATGTCGACTCGTGGTTTCCCACAGACAGCGCCAAAATGTTATGGCCAAAAATGATCGGTACAGTTGTCAAGCTGACGGGGACTCATGGCACTGAGCTGGAGCCTAGTCAACCTTCGGAGTGGGACCCTCAGTTGGTAGAACCAGGGTCGGTGGTTGATGATCGACGATGGTATGACCGTTGATCGACCTACGAATGATCGTCGGCTCGATCGTTCGAGGTCGAAGAGCTTGATACCGATCTTGTACATTGGATGGCGATTTGCCGGTCTGCACTTCAGAGAGTCGTTAGGGGGTCGGATCGGGGTCCCGATCCAAATCCCCTCAGATGCTTAAGTTAGTGAGGAACTTAATGGAGAAAGGGAGCTTGGTGTAGCAGAGATCGACCTACTGAGGTTCGTCCCTAGACTAACAACGCAAGCTCGAATATAGAATGGAAATGGAAGACGATAGAGTTCTATGTATTAGCACTCGTACCTTGAAGATGGAACCCCATTACCTTTGTCTGTTAACCTATTTATAGGCAGTTCTTCCTTGATGAGGCATAACCTCCCCTCATTGATTAGGGCACGATCCTCTACGGGATTCGAGCTAACGGCTACCCATTTATTAGGCCCCATTAACTCTTCCTTGAAGGTAGGAGCCAGTCCAACGGTTGTCTGACCTGTTCGCCTGCCTCAGTCGTAGCCCGCTTAGAGTGTGGGGGACAATGGGTCGTGCAGAAGAAACAGGTCGGGTATGCGAATACCCAATCGGGCTTTTATCCGTGCACTAACAACAATAAGCACTCATCAAAATCTCCCAAACTAAACCCTTTCTTATCCTCAAGGAAGACAAGAGAGAGCATAGATTGGAGGAATGCAATCAACATGCGAATGATGACATGAAACTTTGAGAATTTTCAAAAATTGAGTTTATCTATGTGGGCAAGTTGAAATTTCAAATTTGAGAAACTCACATGCTTCGAAATCTTTCCGTTGACAAGAAAATGATCCTAGGATGTCATCCCCACTCAAATCACCAAGCAATACACTAAACGATTGCCACACTTACATTCTAAGACATTTCCTCTAACCCGTCCTTAGATTGAAGGAATATGAACCTAAGCTATGCAATGGTCAAAAAGGGGATAAGTATGGGATAATGGGATATAGATCACTCGAAGAAATGGTGCTCACGACACATCAAGATTCCTTGATTCTTGAAGTTGCTAAGTATTCTGCATGCTTTCACACACACACACACACACACACACACACACACACACACACACACACACACACACACACACACACACACACACACACACACACACACACACACACACACACACACACACACACAGAGGATAATATAGAGATGAGAGCAGCGGGCGATTGGGAAGACCCTGGCGATGGCACGTCAGCAAAGTCAGATCATTAAGTGGACGCGAGGGCAATAGTAACCTAGGTGATTGGCCATCGGAGAAGAGCACCACAGATGAAGAAGGATGGCGTTAGATCTCGAGAAGGAATAAGGGCAAGGCGATGGCAATGGCCAATTCCGTGGCAGTAAGGTGCTCAGCAGCAAGGGGAACCCCAGACCTCTCGATTCAATCATAGAGGAGGAGTAGCGGTAAAGACAAAGCATGTCTCTTACAAGAAAAATGAGAACAATGGCGAGGCATGCAAGGTGTTTGATAGAATTCCTGTGAGGCCCAGAGTGACAATCAAAATTGATACTTCTGCTACAAAGTTCTCATGGTCGAATGTTTGCGCTAATAGGCGATCGTATGAAAACTCCATGACCATGACATTCATCCCACCAAAGATCAAGGATGATGGTTCAGTAATTGCTAGAGTTTCAGGAACTCTTTTAGAACGAGGGACTGAACTATGGAAAAACATGCGTGTTGGCTATGTGCTAGGGGATATGCCCTATTACAGTCAAATACGGGCAAAGATGAAGCGGCTGTGGAAGCTTAAGAAGAGGGTTCAGATATATAGAAGGGAAAATGGGGGTTTTTACTTTAGATTTGAATACAAGGACGAGTGTAAGAGGATCTTACAGGGCGGTCCATGGCTCTTTGATGGGTGTTTGTTCGTTCTTCAAAAATGGAGTTCCATACTGCGACTCAACCGTGACATCCTATCTTCGGTTCCAGTATGGGCCCAACTTCATGGTGTGCCACTAAGCATATGGAATCTGGAAACCTTGAACATCATCGCTTCAGTCGTAGGCACTCCATTGTGTCTTGATCGAACGACTGCCAATTTGGAGAGGCTGTCCTGTGCTAGGTGCTTGGTGGAGGTAGATACAAAGAAATCACTTCCAAAATTTGTGGATGTAGAGCTAGATGATTGGATTATAATAACTATTGGAGCTAAATATGAGGGGAGCCCCCTCGATGCAGTCACTGTGTTTGCTTTGGGCATTCGGACATCCAGTGTCTGGTCCTAGAAAAGCTCCCTTCAATCCAAAGCAAGGATGATGTAGCTGGTACTCAAGATGGCAAGGGCTCTGTGGGAGCTCATGTTGTGGAGGTTTGTACAACTGGGGGAGGTGATAAGATTGTTGGGCAGGATGCGGTTGGTGCACAGTTTGTGCAGGTTGAAACAAATGGGGGAATTGATAGGGATGTAGTTGGTGAACAGGTTGCTATTGGTGTACAGGCTAAGTAGCAGTCAGTTGGTGCCATGTTGTGCAAGGATGTGTTGAGGGTATGCTATAAATGTTGAGGGTGAGGCAACAGGTAACCCAGGAAATATTGATGGAGAGGATGTAAAGGCTAATGTATCAAGCCCAATGTCAGCTGAAGACACAGAGAATCTGATGGAGACAGGGGAATCTCTGAGGGATGATACGCTGGAGACTAATGCAAATGATCCGAGAAAACCTAAAGAGATTGATAGGGAGGGATTTCAGTCAAGGAGCAATCAAGATGAACAATTAACTACGAAAGCTACAGACACCCACAGAATCTTCGGTCCTGCCTGATCCTTGCTTGATGACACTTTGGAAACTGACATCGATACAGTACCTGATGAACTTTCCTACGCAAATCCTGACTGGGAGCTAAAGCAGGAAGCACTGCAAGGAAAGGATAATGGCACGATACTCAACACTCAAATGAAAGTTCTTCCTCAAACATCTATGGGTGCTTGTACTAGGAAGAGCTCTAAACTGAAGGAGGGAGCCAATGGGCACCAACATCCAAACATTACTCAATAACGTTCTTTATTTGGAACACTTAAGGCCTCAACAATTCAGTTCGTCGTAGAGACCTGAACGATAGACTTAAAGATCTTAAGCCTTTGGCAGTAGTTCTCATAGAAACAAAGCTAAAGACAAGTACTATTTCAAGGAGATCATGTCTTCCCAAGCATTGGCAATTGGTGGATAATTTCGCAAAGCATAAGGGAGGGCGAATTTTAATTGGATTAGTGTCTGGCAACACAAAGTGTTATCTTGCTCATCATAGCACATATCAGTTCACTGTAACTATGCAGGAGGACTCTCGCTTATAGTCACAGCAATCTATGCATCAAACTCCAGCTCTGAAAGGAGGGAACTATGGAAGCATCTCAAAGACAAGTCAAAAAAATAGGAACGACATTGCTTGGTTGCTAGGTGGGGACTTCAACCGTGTGTGCTATGCCAAAGATAAAGTTGGGGGCCGCAAGCTTGACTCGGGTATGTAGATGAGTTCAATGATTGCCTCAGTAGCTGCGCCCTACTGGAACTCAAAAACATTGGAACGAGAATGAGCTGGTGCAACAAACGAGTGGGTAGCCATCGTATCATAGCTCAGCTGGACCGAGCCTTCTGTAATGCATTTTGGATCATCAAGCTGCCAAAAGCTTTTATAGAATATCTGGACCCCCACACGAGCGACCACTCCCCTATGATGATCAAACTACATACAGAGGTACCAAATGATCACAAACCATTTAAATTCTTCAATTATTGGGTGTGTTGGGCAGGATACGCAGAGCTTGTTGCAACTAGTTGGGATCAATACACTCATGGGTCCCACATGCATCGTATGGTATTCAAGCTTCGTCGGCTCAACAATGAGCTCAGGGAGTGGGGATGCAAGCAAGCAAGCTGCTAACTCCATCCCAACATGCTACAAGCAGCTGGAAGAAATTCGCAAGCAAGCAAATATTCACAATGACATCGCTCTGCAAATGAAAGAGCGGGAGCTTTCGAATCAACTGGCAAAACTTTTGGGGATGGAGGAAGAGATGTTTCGTCAGAAGAGTCGTCGAGATTGGCTTAGTCTGGGGGACAAAAATACTAAATTCTTCTACATGGCTATGAGTGCAAGACCAGGACACAATAATCGGGGACACCTTGTTGATGCTGACGGGAACCACAACAGATCATACGAGGAATTAAAGATTGAAGCACCTAGATTCTATGAGGCGTTGTATAATCAAAACCACTACTAGAGTGTCTTTCCAATCTAACACCAAAGCGCAAGCTGACTCATAAAGCTTCTTATTAGCTTGAAAGAAGAGTCTCAAAGGAGGAAATTAAAGAAGCAGTCTTTCAGATTGGTGTGGACAAAGCTCCAGGGCCAGATGGTTATAATGGTTTTTTCTACAAACATAATTAGAGTTTGGTGGTAATGATGTAATAGATGCGGTACAATCATTCTTTCACTCGGGTACCTTGCTTCAACTTATAAATCATACTTTTCTCACTTTGGTTCCAAAGAATTCAAATGCGATAGGTCTTGGGGATTATAGGCTGCTTACCTGCTGCAATGTATTATACGAGGTTATCAGTAAGGTACTATGTAACAGGCTTAGAGTGGTTATTCACGAGCTCATCTCTCCTAATCAAGCGGCCTTTCTTAAAGGAAGACTCCTATAAAATAGTGCTCTTCTAGCACATGAACAGATTCGGGACTACAGCAATCCTATGGGGGCCAGAGCATGTCTGAAGCTGGACTTAAGGAAGGCATTCGATAGTGTGAATCGGGAGTTTGTCTATTTCATATTGCATCAATTTGGGGTTTCCAGAACCTTATCCAATTGGATTAAAGAGTGCATCTCTTCACCAACCTTCTCTGTCCTGGTCAATGGGACTCCAGCTGGGTACTTTAGGGGCAATAGGGGGCTACAACAAGGAGACCCACTCTCCCCCTATCTTTTTGTGATGGTAATGGAAGCTTTTGCACTACTGGTTGCCAAAGCTATTGCTGCTCGTAGCATACATCCAATGAGACGTACAGGTTCTATTTACCACCTACTCTTTGCTGATGACCTGTTAGTCTTTTACCGGGCTAATTCTCACTCGCTGATTGGGCTTAAAAACTTGCTAGATGTTTTCAATAATTTCACAGAGCTTCAGATAAATTGGGATAAAAGTGCAGCTATCTTTAGCAAAGGGATAAAAAACCCTTCAGGCTTAGAAAATTTCCTGGGCATTAAACTGGCAACCACTATTACAACCTATTTGGGACTGCCACTATCTACAAAATACCCCAAAACTCCAATGTACAACAGATTAGTGGACAAGTGCGAGAAGAGGCTTATGGGCTGGACATCATCTATGATTTCCATCTCAGGGCAAATTAAGCTGGTTAGAACAGTTATTTATGGCATGGTATCCTTCTGGATGCAGGCATTCCGTATTCCATATTCCATTTTGCGTACCATCACATCAGCTTGCAGAGAATTCATTTGGGGCTCTTCCCACACATGGGCCTGGACGGATGTATGCACACCTAAAGAGGAAGGGGATTGGACTTCGATTGCTCTCTGATCTCAATTTGGCATCGGGGGGCCAAATTGACGTGGCGACTACTATCCACAGATGGGCCGTGGGCTACTCACATGAGAAACATCTATGAGGACATTGATACTTTCTTTGCTGCTAAGAACAATGCTATTCATTCAGGCACCTGGAAATTTATGCTCCATGCAGAAGCATATCGCCGAAGCTTATCAGACGGAAAGTGAAGGATGGTAGCTCAACTCTTTTCTGGCACGACAATTAGCTACCATGTGATCTTCTGAAGGATCTTTATGATATTCCCACTTATGCAAGCAATAAACGAGTCAATGATTACTGGGGGCCACGGGATGGATAGAGGATACATCGATTCTTCACATCCATTCTATTCTACAGCAAGTTACATTGAAGCAAGGTGTAGACTCCTGGGAATGGGCGCCTGGAACCTTCCGTGATGTCTAGGAAGGTTCTAGGAGGTGAGGTACTCCATTTCCCTATTACAGGCTGATTTGGTATAATAACCATATTCCTAAGATGTCTCTTACACTCTTGTGAGCTTTCCAAGGTAAAATCATCACCAAGATTTGCTTATCAGATGGGGGCTAAACACTCCAGGAAGTTGTGTGTTATGTGATAATGGAACGGATGAGACCATCAGACACATCTTTTTCGAATGTAGTTATACTCATTATATCTTACGCAGAAGTCATCCCAAGCTGGGAGTTACTAGCAATAGATCACGTACTATCGGAAGTGGGGGATTACTACCTGGCCCACTTTGCGAAAAAGGGAGTTATGAGTTTGCTTGCCAAAACCACCCTTGCACCAATGGTTTGGCATATCTAGAGAGAAAGGAATATAAAAATATTTAATAACATTAAAAAGGTCAAAACTCTTCTGTTCTAGGAAATTGCTACAAATATTAGAATAGTGTTGAGGGAGCAGGACCGAGCAGACCTAGAAGCAGTTGGCGCCATGGCTAATTGGGAATTTAGGGATGAAGGATGAGAGATATTATATATTCTAGACTCATATATTGGTTTTATAGGATCAGGATCTGGGATTGATAATAGAGAGTGACAGCGCTTGTGCCCTCTCCTCTCTCTGCCAAAACCAGACTCCATCAGCTATTATATTGTTTTGTTTTTATACATTACACTACTCAATAAAGATACACACTAACTTTCCACACACACACACACACACATACACACACATATATATATTTTTTCTATACATTTTTTCTTTTCTATTTTTTTGGGATCAACGATCGGTCGTGCAAATGAGTGTTGGGTCGGTGACTTCCAGGTCAGACGGCCTTAAGTCACCAGGCCAAAAAGGACCCATCGGACCTACTAACTGAAACCAAATATGATCCTTATTCGTATGCACTCCCACAAGCTAGACCTTTTTACGTGACGCCCTGACAGTTTCTATCGTAGGGATCTGGTTACACAGCTTCGCTGGGGAACGGTGCATAAAATTTCCTATTCACAATTTTTTCTTTTTCTATTATTTTTTCCCTTTTTGAAATCATAGGTTTACTTAGGCAAAATCGATCCTCAGTACTAAGTGATGTGTGGTTATCTAAGTTTCGAGGGATTATACGCCATTATACACAACTATCGGCTCTACGGTACATGCATAGAGTGGATTACTAGGTGTCAATCTAGGTCGGTTTCGAGTACTCCTATCTTAGGGATTATGAGGACAGCTAAAGCTAGGGTTGACGTCCCCCGGATTTGCAGCAACAGATGTGTGCAATATATTATTGGGGGCGTGAGATTTAAATATTTGTAACCGCAAGCGCACGGTGTTGTAGTGTGGCTTGGGGGTCAAACTCAGGGAGGCGTGGTCGTGCTTGTGTCAAGAAGGATCGAATTCACCCCAAGGGCGAGCTAGCCCGAATCGGATAGTGGGTTGTCACGGAAAATGGAATGCGAGGGATAAACAATATAAAGGGAAACCCCGGGACTTTGGTTTCCACCCTATCGTACGATTCTCGCCGAGACGGCCTACAGGTAGGATAACGATCGGAATTAGGGTCTAATAGTGAGACATTGCCTCTAAAAGTGATACCAGCGTCCCATGGGCCCGATATTCCGGTCGGTGCCCAGGATGATACGCCGGACTTCCCGGGTTCGGTCAGTGGGCATTCGCATGTCCATTAACACTGACCGACTCCGGGAGCACTAAGCTCGCAATGATAACTCCCAACGTCTCATCCTGCTGCTCCCACGCGCTAGGATTCGACGTCTACGCTAAGGGCATGAGCTATGGCTAGGGAGTCAACCGCCAAGTTTATTCTCCCTTGGCCCAACGGTCAAAGGCGGTCTTTTTCCCGCCGATGACAATAAAACACCCCGCGTAACCGGTAGATTCCTAATCCCTATCGATTTCCTAGTCCTATGGATGCATCGGGGAGAGCCCACGAAGGGGTTTCCACCAAAATCCCAGATTTGGGAACTACTCACACATATTTAGTAAAAAGCAATCTAAATCAAAATCGACCGTTAGAAACATGATCAAGCGATTGAAAAGCAGTAAGAGCAATGCTAATAACACTATATTAAAGTTTAACAAAGATCGGAAAACTTACAAATATCTGAAAAATTACAGCCGTCAAGAGAGAGAAAAAACAGCATAAAATAACAACTATCGTTTCTGGAAAACCTAGGGGTCCTATATATAGAATATGATATCACCCGATCGGATGAATAATCACCCGATCGGGTGACCTGCTTCGTTCTTCGGCAGCTCAGACTAGGACTTCACCCGGTCACACTGCACGGTCGGTTGAGGGTAGAAGCTCATCGGTTGGATCTTCGTGCCGTCGGGTGAACCGGTCGGTTGATCTCTCTGTGTCTTGGCTTCGGAGAATCGGCTACAGGTGAACCGATCGGGTGAAGATCACCCGATCGGTTGGCATTCAGCATCAGAATCCAGAGAGTTGGGACGTTTGAACCGGTCTCTGAACCGACCGGGTGACTTCGTGACTGCTCCAGCTTGTGTCCGGGTGGTGCACGCGTGCATCACCTGATCGGTTGGAAGTGACCAACCGGTCAGGTGAGGGGCTGAAAGATGCGATCTTCGTCGTTTGACCCCCTGGATCATGCGTGACTCCTCCCATTGCTCCGGGGACTCGTGATATCGTCGTTTTATGTCCCCTACGCCGGTAAACTCTTGCAAATATACAAAAACACGGAAAAGTGAAAGAAAACAAGAAAACACGGGAAAACGAATACAAGACGGTGGAAAATAGCGGGAAAACACAGAAGAAAATGTGCGTGAATATATGAAATATAAACGCACGTCAAAATCCCCCAAGCTGAACTCTTCCTCGTCCTCGAGAAAGATGAGTGAGAGTAGGAGCTCGGAGGGAGAAAATAAAGAGAAAGAGGGAAAAAGAAAACTCTAAATCCTAAATCGCCCGTCAGGGCCAACAAAATCAAAAACGACACACCAAGCGGACAAACGCCAAATCACATCACTAAACCGAGGAATACGAGTCCAGACAAGTGTCGTGGGCCCACGCGGTGAAGCGCGAGTGAGTGTGGTCGTGTGCTAGCAGTCGGTGTCACTATCTACGATGTGCAATAAAGCTCAATATACACAATTTCAAGAAATGACCCAAATATCGATTCGATTCGAATTAAGCGGTGAATATATAGCTCAAGCATGCATGAGAATAGAGCAAGAATCGAAACATATCATGCGTCAGGGACTCCACAACTAGGGTTAAGGAAATCACCACACTATAGCCTAGATAATAGCTAAAAAGTTCCTAAGCCAAGTGTTTTCGAAAACGATGGGGGTTGAGATGATGTGGAGTAGAACACTCGATGCAAACTCTCGCCTTCCTTTTATTCTCGGTAAGTAGGAAAATATTCACACTCATATATATTTTTTGGGTTTTGGATATATGTATTTTTTTTTGGCTTTTTGGCTATACAATTTTTTTCTTTTCTTTTCTTTTTGGGTTTTTCTTTTCTTTTCTCTCTTTTTTTTGGATTTTTGGGTTTTTTTGGCTATACACATGTGTACTTTCCCAAGTGGGAGAACGGTACACGACGAGGGGATTTCCACCAAGTAAAATAAAAAAGAAATCGGAATCTAAACACTTGGGCAAAGGAAACTATTCTCGCTAATTAGAGCATGGGCTAAATGGGTTATCCTAGTCCTTAATTGTGGAATCCTGACACATGCGAAATGAAGTATACGATATATATATAGCATGCAGAAGCAGACAGGAGAAACAAATACCGCATATTCAGATCGAAGCATGATAATCTAGGAGTCATTCCTGGACAGGTATATAAAGTAAAATCACAAAGTAGAAGCACACCAAACAGCTAGGCACGACGCACGACTCACAAAAAGCTAAGTGGACCCACGATGCATGAAATGCAAGAGGACTCGATATCCTAGAGTTAGTGAATGTGATTATCGATGCCATGCTAGGTGTGTGTGTGATTTTGTGGCAATTCATCATAGGGTTCATCTCTAGGAGAAAGAGATAAAAAGAAGAAAAGAAAAAGAAAAAGAAAAAGACGAAGAAAAACGACTCAAATTGCGAAGAAAAAGAGACAAATGACGCACGAAGTGCGACTCCCCCAAGCTGAAAATTGCGTTGCCCTCAATGCAATAGAATTAGATACGGGAGGGCAATGAATAAAGGGGGGGAATTCGCACAGACACAAAAAGACACGAAAGAGAAGAAAATCACACAAACGAAACTGAAAATAAGGAAAATCACACCACGCGATATATAAACAGAAGATAAAGATAAATAAAAGAAAAAAATCACACGACACGACAAATAAATAAACACACAAAGAAAAACGACACACGACAGCACACCCAAAAAATTTGACTTCCCCCAAGCTAGACGTGACAGTGCTAGCGATATGATGTGAACGTGAATAAGCAGAGATATGCAAGGGGGAGGTCAATAAAAGAAAATAATGGAAATAAAAATAAAAAAGAAGGGACCTAAGGCGTGAATGGGTCCTCCCCCTAGCTGTGGTAAAGCAGGGCCCCGCAAAGATAGATGGGCACTAAAAATAGGGGGAGGCAAAAGCTGGATGGGAATATATCAAGCAGAGGCACCACCCTCTGGGGGTGGTGATGGGGGCCTGTGCTGAGGACCAGGAGTGGTGGGGGTGGGATGTGAAGCTCAGAAACATCGGGTGAGTCGGTGTGAATGTGACGAATGAGGCTTTGAAGGACGGGCAGGTCATGCTCGACTGATTACTGAGTTGCCCGACCACCAACTCCAGCTAGGAGGAGCATGGACATGAACCGGTCGGCTTGGTCGTCGTCATAGAATGACACCTCGTATTCGTCATCGCCAATGAAAACGGGGTCAGAGGGGCGTGGGGTGGTGGATGAATTGGTGGTGGTGGTGGTGGGTTGGGTGGTGGATTGTGTGCGATGAGTGCGCCGGGTGGGTCTAGGGTTGGAAGTGCTGGCGTCGGTGGGTTTAGCACGGTGAGGAGGCATTGTGCAGGAGTCGTGTGTGTGTGTGTGTGTGTGTGTGTATGCACAATACGATGAATACACACTAACACGGCAAACGAGAAAAATGAAATTCTTGGGCAAAATAAAAATTGAGCTAAGGAGCGAGGTTACCTAATTGAGATGAAGATCGTTGCTCGTAGACGCCCCAACGCAACGCAACAGGAATACATGTGAAGCTGCGGCGAATCCTTCCATCAAATTTCGAAAATGGGGGGGAAATGGGCGAAAATTAGGGCTTGATGCGGGTGAAATCGAAGAGGAAGGGGGAGAAATCGATGGAGCGATGGAAAAGGAGAGGGGAGAGATCAATTAGGGTCGGTTGAGAGGAAGAACTAGGTCGGGCGAAGGCGGAGGAGTCGAAACGGCGATCGGAAATTCGAAATCGGGCGACGGGGGAACGAACGGGTGGAGGGCGCTTATATATAGGATTTTAAGTCGAACCGATCGGGTGAAATGTCACCCGATCGGTTGACTTTTAGGTCAAAATTATTGCTGGAAGTTGGCTACAGGCGACCCGATCGGTTGAAAACTCAACTGATCGGTTCACCGCTTCACACTTTTTCACGAAAGTTTTGTGCAGCTCACCCGGTCTTCCACCCGGTCACGCTTAGCTTCACCCGATCGATTTATCAGCTCCCCAAAATTCCCGAGACTTCTGCACAAATCACACGGTCTGTAACCCGGTCTCGGCCTTGCTTCACCCGACCGGTTGGTTGAGTGACTGATACGGCCACCAGCTGATACATCCCAACCGATCGGTTGAGTTATCAACCGGTCGGTTGAGTTATCAACCGGTCGGTTGAGTTATCAACCGGTCGGTTGAGTTATCAACCGGTCGGTTGAGGCCTTGTTTTCTGCAAAAGTGCACAAATGGTCTAAGTCCCTCAACCGAAGTTCTTGCGGCTGGATTTATTTATTAAAATAGATAAAATAAAGTTAAAAATAGTCCTAAAAATTGGAAACAAAGGTTTAGAGCATGGGTTTCCTCCCATGAAGTGATTTTGTTTAACGTCGTTCGCTCGACGCCCGTTGATGATGTTCAAGGTGGCCGATACGGGTGATGCCCAAAGTGTGGCATCGCTTCAGCTTCTCCCTTTGTTGTAGTCGGTGGCGAAAAGAAAACTTGTTAGAAGACTCTCCCTTTGTTGACGGGGTCCGGGGGCTTCTCCTTCATATTGGCGTCCACCGCCACTCGTTTAAGGACCTGGATCTCATCTCCGGTGAGCCCCATGGGCTCTTTGCCTTTTCTCCTCGTAGGAGGAGATTTTAGGAATCCAGGAGGGATCACATGTTGGGCGACCGCCTCATCAGCAACTTCTTCCTTTGGTGAGCCATCTTCGGGGGGATTTCTCGAGAGAATTTCCCAGGAGCTTTCCTCCACAGCTCTCTCTTCTTCCAACTCCAGCACATTACATCTAGGATCTTCCGGGGGATCGGGGTGCTTCATTGACAACCCCAAGTCAAATTCGACTTTTTCTTGGCCGACGTTGAGGGAAAGCTTCTCATTTTTCACGTCTATTAGCACACCAGTGATTTCCATAAAGGGTCGTCCAAGGATAATAGGGGTGTGCTTATCTTCCAGCATGTCCATTACCACAAAATCCACCGGCACTTGCACTCCACTCACATCAACGGGGAGGTCATCTACTACCCCCACTGGGTATTTCATCGAACGGTCAGTAAGCTGTAATGTCATGCCGGTGGGCTCCAAGTCTCCCATCCCAATTCTCCTGTATAGAGATAGGGGCATTAGACTGACGCTCTCTCCTAGATCGACGAACGCCCTCTGGATTCGGACTCCAATCGAACAATGGATGGAGAAACTTCCCGGGTCTTTAAGCGTGGGCGGATTTGCGCGCTGAATGAGGGCGCTGCACTCCGCCGTTAATACGACCTTCTCCTTTCTGGATCCTCTTGTCACCAAGTCCTTTAGAAATTTGGCGTAGGAGGGAATCGTCTCGATAGCTTCGAGGAAGGGGATTTGCAAGCTCAGATCTTTGACCATGGCAAAGAATTTGCCATACTTCTCGTCTATTTTGGCTTGGGCAAGCCGTTGTGGAAAAGGCACAACGGGCTTGAATACTCTGAGGTTCCCTTCCTCATCCTTTTTCTTCTCCTCTCCATGGACTCCCTCCGGAGTAGTTGGCTTTGGCGACGAAGCACCGTCATCATTTAATTTTTCAATTGGTCGTTCCACGACCAACGGTGCTTCCGGTTCCTTGGGGGGCACTCTTGTGGGGACTTGCATTCTGCTCCTCAAGACGATAGCGAACACATTTGCATGCTCGTGCGTGAGCGCCAAGGTCTGATTCACCCCACTCGGGTTCACTTCAGGTTGTGGCGGTAATAGATTCTGCGACCTCTGAAGGTTCGCCACTTGTAACCCCGGCTGGGTCACCTGATCAGTGAGAACTCTCTGTCCCATCTCCAGCTTCAGATTTATCTTCTCCTGGTTGGCGATGTATTGAGTCAAAAGGGACTCAACCGGAGAGATGGCCCTCTGCTGGCCATATTGTTGCTGGATGGGCTGCTGATTCCTTGGAGCATATTGTTGATACTGTTGTGGAGGTTGTTGCTGCTGAAACTGCTGCTGCTGAGGCCTAGCCGGTTGATATATTTGTTGTTGCTACTGCTGAGGCGGCGGCTGTTGATACGGTGTTCGGTAGCTAAGGTTGGGATGATTCCGGTTGTTTGGAGAGTATGCCGGGTTGGAGCTAGTCCGTGGTGGGTACGGTGCATTTCCCGTAGGATTGTAGAATAGTGCGCTAGCTTGGTCCAATGGTGGTGAAATGTCACCACCCTCGAAGTCCCCCATGACTTCTGCTTCCACCGCGGTAATATGTTGTGTACCGGCGCCACCGGCTCCTACCATCAATGTGGAGATCTGGGTCGACGGCAAGTCAAACTTGCTGGATAATTTGTCGACATCCTCGACCCTGTGGATGCCTCCAGATCTAGGTGTGGCTCTCTCGTCACACCACCGCTCATTGTTTGATGCCATATTTTCTAGAATTTGTCCGACATCTTCTTCACTTCTTGACATAAAGGACCCTCCAGCTGCAGTGTCCATTGATGATTTCAAAACATCCCTCAATCCGTTGTAGAACAGATTAATTATCTGCCACTTGGGAAGCTCGTGATGAGGGCATCTTCGATGCATCTCTTTAAACCTTGTCCAAGCATCATGCAAGGACTTGTGGCTGGCTTGGGAGAAGGAGGAGATCTCACTCCTCAGCTTTATGGTCTTCTCCGGAGGAAAGAACTTCGTCAAAAATGAGTTTGAAAGCTTCTCCCAAGTGCTAAACGTAATTGGGTCCTTCCCCCTAAGCCACAGCTTGGCCTTATCTCACAGAGAGAAGGGGAATACCTTCAGAGGGATCACCTCAGTTGTGACACCGTTTATCTGGAAGGTGTCACATTTCTCCAAGAAGGAGTCCAAATGTTCCATGGGGCTCTCCATGGGTGCACCCGAAAATTGATCCTGTTGGATCCACGTCACCAAAGACGGCTTAAGCTCGAAGCTTTGCGCCGTAATAGCAGGAGAACGGATGGCGGAGGTGGACTCGATGGATGGCATCGAGTACTCTAGCAGGGACTTGTGAGGTGGGGTGTTCTCCCCCATGGTTTCAGGATCCTCTCTTCTTCACTTCTCGGCGGCCAAACGCCTTAGGGTGGCGTTTATCTCCGGATCAACGGGAATCAAGTCGCCGAGACTTCTTGAACTCCTGCGCATGAAAAACAACAAACACCAGTGAAGTGAAAAGTGGGAAAGAAACAGATAATATAGAAAACAAAAATAAGAAAATAAAAGCGAAAAGGAAGAATGCGAAAATTATCGCGAGGTAGGGATGGGAGCTAGACTCAAGGGTTCATGAAATCCTAAAATAACAAGCATGTTGCCTCCCCGGCAACGGCGCCATAAAGCTTGACGTCCCCCGAGTTTGCAGCGTCAGATGTGTGTAATATATTATTGGGGGCGTGAGATTTAAATATTTGTAACCACAAGCGCACGGTGTTGTAGTGTGGCTTGGAGGTCGAACTCAGGGAGGCATGGTTGTGCTTGTGTCAAGAAGGATCGGATTCACCCCAAGGGCGAGCTAGCCCGAATCGGATAGTGGGTTGTCACGAAAAATGGAATGCGAGGGATAAACAATATAAAGGGAAAACCCGGGACTTTGGTTTTCACCCTATCGTGCGATTCTCGCCGATACAGCCTACGGGTAGGATAACGATCGGAATTAGGGTCTAATGGTGAGACATTGCCTCTAAAAGTGATATTAGCGTCCCATGGGCCCGATATTCCGGTCGGTGCTCAGGATGATACGCCGGACTTCCCGGGTTCGGTCAGTGGGCATTCCCATGTCCATTAACACTGACCAACTCCGGGAGCACTAAGCTCGCAATGATAACTCCCAACGTCTCATCCTGCCGCTCCCGTGCGCTAAGATTCGACGTCTACGCTAAGGGCGTGAGCTATGGCTAGGGAGTCAACCGCCAAGTTTATTCCCCCTTGGCCCAACGGTCAAAGGCGGTCTTTTTCCCGTCGATGACAATAAAACATCCCGCGTAACCGGTAGATTCCTAATCCCTATCGATTTCCTAGTCCTATGGATGCATCGGGGAGAGCCCACGAAGGGGTTTCCACCAAAATCCCAGATTTGGGAACTACTCACACATATTTAGTAAAAAACAATCTAAATCGAAATCGACCGTTAGAAACATGATCAAGCGATTGAAAAGCAGTAAGAACAATGCTAATAACACTATATTAAAGTTTAACAAAGATAGGAAAACTTACAAATATCTGAAAACTTACAGCCGTCAAGAGAGAGAAAAAAACAGCAAAAAATAACAACTCCCGTTTCTGGAAAACCTAGGGGTCCTATATATAGAATACGATATCACCCGATCGGGTGAAGAATCACCCGATCGGGTGACCTGCTTCATCCTTCGACAACTCAGAATAGGACTTCACCCGGTCACACGGCACGGTCGGTTGAGGGTTGAAGCTCATCGGTTGGATCTTCGTGCCGTCGGGTGAACCGGTCGGTTGATCTCTCCGTGTCTTGGCTTCGGAGAATCGGCTACAGGTGAACCGATCGGGTGAAGGTCACCCGATCGGTTGGCATTCAGCATCAGAATCCAGAGAGTTGGGGCGTTCGAACCGGTCTCTGAACCGACCGGGTGACTTCGTGACTGCTCCAGCTTGTGTCCGGGTGGTGCACGCGTGCATCACCAGATCGGTTGGAAGTGACCAACCGGTCGGGTGAGGGGCTGAAAGATGCGATTTTCGTCGTTTGACCCCCTGGATCATGTTTGACTCCTCCCGTTGCTCCGGGGACTCGTGATATCGTCGTTTTATGTCCCCTACGCCGATAAACTCCTGCAAATATACAAAAACACGAAAAAGTGAAAGAAAACAAGAAAACACGGGAAAACGAATACAAGACGGCGGAAAATAGCGGGAAAACACAGAAGAAAACGTGCGTGAATATATGAAATATTAACGCACGTCAAGGGTATTACTTAGGATTTAAGTTGGGGTTATGTCCTATTCATATATTCAGTCGACATCATGGAAATCAAGCATAAAAGTTTGAAAAACGAATTTCAATTCGAGATTCTACGTATATAAAAGCTCGTTTTCGAAAAATTCTCAAGGCGAATGCAAATATATACAAATGGATGCATGATGTTGCGATATGAATGATGTGAATGCAGATGTTTTTGGAGTTTTTGATTTTTCATTTTTGTTTGGCTTTTTGAATGCATATACGAAACATATACGCGATGCATATGAGAAAGAAATGACAAAGGAAAAATAAGAAAGAAAAAACGAGATGAAAATGAAAAATAACGATAAAAACAAGAAAATAGGAAAGAAAATAGAAAATCAGCACAAAAGTGCTCCTCCCCCAAGCTAAATCAAGCGGTGTCCTCAACTCGAAGATAACATATAGAAAACATCATGAGGACAAATAAATAATGAAGGGAAGGAGATCTAGGTGCATCTCCCCCAAGCTAAATAAAATCATGCCCAGAAAATATGAATGTGTGATATACATGGGCTAAGTGATAGGTAAGCGCAAAATGAAGTTCCATCCAATCAGGCAGGGCCACCGTCAGGTGGTGGCTGTGTGGGTAAGGTGGGTGAAGTGGGTAGGTCAGCTGAAGGGATGGATGGATCAGCTAAAGGCTCAGCTACCATGTCAATGTCAGGTGGGGATGGGGTGGAATGAATGAGCTCAGACTTTAGTGGTGGGGGTGGTGGTGGGGGTGGGGTGGAGATGGGGATGAATCCTCAGTAAATGAGGAGACGATGACAATGGTGTCCTCAGGTGGTACGAATGTGCGAGGAGCTGTGGAGACACGTGTAGGAGATGGAATATGCGTGGTTGTAGAAGGAGAATGTGGTGCTCCAGATGTGGGCATATCTGTGGCCTCTGTGGCATGTGGCGATGAAGTGGGTGAAGCCACGGGGTCGAGATGAGGTGATGGTGGTGGAGTGGTCACAGTCTCGGGCTGTGGATATGGAGTTGGGGAATGAATGGGAATGATGTGAGGTGTGATGATGGACGTGTCGACGGGCTCTAGAGATGGCTGGGGTGGGATGGATATGTTTAGAGTGGTGGTGTCGATATGAGGGGTGGAAGTGGGAGGAATGTCCACTTGAGGGGTGGAAGTGGATGTGCCCACTGGAGTCTGAGAAGGCTAGGGGTGATATGTCTGAGATGGATGTGGTGGTAGGAGATGTGGTGCAGCAGCAGGGTAGTGGCCCTGACTGAAGTAATACTGATAGACCTGGTCAAACTGTGACTGTATAGTCACGACGTCTAAGGTGAGGCCATCCATCGGTGTCCTGAAATCAGTTAAGGCACCACTGAACTCAGTTAAGGTGGTGACAATGGAAGTCCTGAAAGTCCTAAACTCATCCTCCAAGCAAGCCATACGCTGGAGGAGGAGGAGCATTGCTGCAACCCTCGACCTGATGTTGAGATCTCCTCTGAAACTGACAGAGGACTGGTCTGACGATGGGGCCAGCAAAAGTGGAAGCAGAAGGATCAACGGGGTCCTGGATATCTTAGGGCCAGGCAAGGGGCTGGCGAGGGTCAGGCTGTGTAGGTGGTGCCTAAACTCCCAGTCCTAGATTGGGATGAACAGAGAAGAGCCACCGCATGGTGGTGCCAGGCCCAAAGAGTGAAGGATTGGGGAGCCTAGTGTAGGGTGTGGAAGCGGGCCCGTAAAGCCAAAAATATATATCTCGCTTGAAGGCTCTGATCATGTGCATGTTTGTGAGCACAGCAAGATCTAGAGAAGTGGGGCCTGGGAAGGGGTCATGGAATCTGGGATCTTAAGGCTAACGGGAGGAAGTATGGCAATGATCGTGATAAACCCTCCACAGCAAATACTCGATTTGGGGCTAGCTAGGGTGTGGAGGAATCTGTAAAGAAGCCATGATCTGGCATGGAGGATATATTGGGGGACGATAGTGCTACCCTAGACACAGGGCTGTGTGGTACACCACAGAAAGAAAAGCTCATCCTAAGAGACCTGGCCTGTCTCGTATCGACAAAATAATGAATTTGCAATAATGTGATGGACAATACGGAGGCCAGGGTAGATGATGTTGGACGCCTTCGCCCGTGTCTTGGGGAAGGGTGTGAGCTTGGTGATCTTCAGCCAAAAGGTGTCTGCATCATACTCTCGAGGGTAGCGATAATTGTGGTGGTATGCCTCGGGCAAGTGCTCTAGGCCACTTAAAGAGAGGGTTCAAGGAGTCTACGGACATGTTGTATTCCTTGTTCATGATGCGGAAGGTAAAGCTGGAGGAATATGACTTGAACATAGAAAGAAACTCTAAAGTGAGTCTCATATACGTCCTAGCCTTGTACAGTAAGAATTCCTCCCACCCAATGTTCCGGAAGAGGGTACTGACAACATCTAGGAGACCTAGTGCAAATAGATCGGTGACTCTCGGGAATTTTGTGGGCACTATAGGTCTGGAGATAAGAAATAATAATTTTGTTCGCTCAACCTTGCTCATGAAGTTAATTCCTAAAGTGTTAACCTGAGGGGAGGGAGAGGTGCACATCCCCTATCAATAACGGCTTGGGCTTGTGCAATGTCAGCTTGAAGAGCTTGCGTCTTACGACGCTTGCCCCTGCCTTGGGAGGGGCCATTAGTGGTGGACTTCTTCTTGCGCTCTCTTTTGGGAGGCATGGTGATAAAGAAGTGAGTGATGCAAAGTGTATAAGATGAAGTTTGTGCAAACTCACGCAGATCTTAAGTGATTTCAGAAAAAATGTGTGAAAATTTAAGAGTAAAGGAGCGAGAATACCAAAGCTGGAGCTCCTTGCTAAAATATACCTTCCCAATGCCCTGGGATGGCTACCCCAAGATGCTCTTAAGCTAGCAACTGCTCTTGGACCAACCGCATCGATTTCGAGCAGTAAAACCCCCCCAATTGAGCTTGTTCTAAGGTTTGGTTCTCTGTCTGCATCGAGTGAAAGAGGGACAGGAAAGGGATCTGAAGGTGAAGAATGAGGTTGGTAAGTGATTGGGAGGGTTGGAGAGGAGATTGGAGAAGTTGGAGTTGAAGTCGAGTCGGAGGATGGAAGAGAAGTCGAAGGGTTTCGAGAGTTGAATGTGCAGAGTGGGTCGTTTGGGAGGTCTGGGGTAATATATAGGCGGGCGACGAGGTCGAGTCATCCAAGTTGAAACAGCCACATCGTATGGTTAGTTCGTGAAAACATGGCCCAAGAAAACAGAGAGATACGTGGCAGTGTAAAATAATGAAACGGCCGTGTCGTTTGGCTCGAAAAATGGGATCGACGTGGTCACGTAGTTTTTTATGACACAGCTGCGTCAATTGGCTCGAAAAATAGGGTCGACACGGTCGCGTCGTCTAATATGAAACGGCCACGTCGATTGGTCGGTGGAAGGAATTTTGGGCCAAAATTACAGAGAGTTACGCAGTCTGTTTGGAGTTGGTTTAAACGGTCGCGTGGAATGTCTCAAAATATGGGATTTACATGGTCGTTTCGATTTAGATGAAACGGCCGTGTGGGTTGGTCATTGGGTGAAGTTTGAGCTCAAAAAGACATAGAGTTATGCCGCCGTGTCGATTAAGCGACGAGTCCATGTGAAATTGAAAAGATTGAGCTACAAATTTACCCCCATGCACATGGTCATTTGTGATTGCTCCACACGGGTGCGTTCTTCTCCTCTTCTTTTATCCTTCACGTGGTCGTGTGGATTGGCACCACGCGGCCATATCGAATGCTTTTCCCATTCTCTCGTTCTTCCCCCTACATTCAAACACTTAGTCAAATTTCTTGGGTTTTGGGGTTTATTCAAAAATAAATATCTAAGTTAATCAAAGTTAAAACTAAAGTTGAAACCAAAATATAAAAAAAACGCAAAAAACCCTTGGGTTGCCTTTCAAGAAGCGCTCGTTTTAAGTCTTGAGCTCGACTCCCTAAATTGATGTCATCGTTATGGGTTGAGGGTGGAAACATCTAGGATGTCCTTGTCTCCTTGCTTCTTCTCCACATCCTGCTTTGGATAGCTCTCTCCTTGATTCTTCATCTCCTTGGGGTCTCGTTGATGCGATCGTGGCGGCTTCTCTTTGAATTTTCCCTTGGAGGCTTCCTCGGATTCTTCTCTAGTCATCACCTTCTTCAGCTTATCTTCCCTCCACTAGGGGACTCCACATTGTCTCTTAAAAATAGCTCCTCCAAATTGGTTTCTTTGATTGCTTCTTCAAGGAGGTTTACTTGGTCCATTCGGTCTTTCTCCATGAAATTCTTCATCGACTTCTTAAGGTCGAACTCGACCTTCTCCTGTCCAACATTGAGGGAGAGTCTTCCCCCCCTTCATGTCTATAAGAACACCTGTCGTGACTAGGAATGGTCGGCCAAGGATGATAGGAATGTGTGCATCTTCTGATATGTTCATAATGACAAAGTTATATGGAACCAATATCTTTCCAATCATCATGGGCACGTCCTCGACCACTCCTAGAGGGTACTTCACCGAACGGTCTGCCAACTGGAGTGACATATTAGTTGGCTGGAGCTCTCTCAGATTCAGCTGTTCACATATTCTGATGGGCATCAAACTAACACTCGCCCCCAAGTCGCATAGTGCGCTCTTGATCTAAAGATCTCCAATGGTGCACGGAATAGAGAAGCTCCATTGGGTCCTCGAGCTTTTCTACTGCCTTCCTCTAAATGATGGCGCTCTACTATGTAGAGAGTACAACTTTCTCCCACCTACTGCCCTTTGTAATTATCTCCTTTAAGAACTTGGCCTAGGTGGTGATCTCCGATATCGCGTCGAGGAATGGAATGGAGATTTTCATCTACTTTAGGAGCTCGAAAAATTTCTCGTACTTCTCGTCCAACTTGGCATTCACCAATCTCGACGGGAAAGGGATTCTCAGTACATAGGTCCTAGAAGGCTCTTCAGCTGGCTTCCCTTGCTCCTTCTCAGTTTGTCTTTCCACAGATGGTTTAGAATGTGGGGGTTCCACCCCGCGCTCAGCTCCTTTCTCTACTACATACTCAAGCTCAACATGAGCTTCTTCTTTAGCTTCAGCTTCCTTCTCCACAGTAGGCATGTTGGGGCCCTCAAATTGCCTCCCGCTTCTCAATGTGATCGCATTCACATGCCCTCGAGGGTTCTCTTCTGTTTGCTCCGGTAATTTCCCTTGTGTGTTGGATAAATGGAAAAGTTGTAGCGCCATCTGTGCTATGGTGGTCTCCATTGACTTTTGCCCCGACGCCAGCTGTTGTGTGGTAGATGCAAGTTGATGCGTCGTCGTCATTAGTTTCCGAATTGAGTTCTAGAAGTAGTCGTTTCTCTGCCCTTGGGTCCGAATGTGACTCTTTATCAGCATCTCCAAGCTGGACTTGGAAATGGAGGGTATGCTCATTGGAGGCCTCGGATTGAAATTCTGAAACTGACCCTGAGGATGTGGTCACTGGAAATCCTGGGGCTGTTGAGGATATGGCAGAGGAGCTTGTAAACCCGAGGTCCAGTAGGAGAAATTGGGGTGATTCTTCCACCCTTGATTATATGTGCCGGAATACAGGTTGTTCGACGGCCTCGGGTGGTTTCCATATAGGGTATTGGCGCTGCCATAGATGTAGGGAATTCAATCCGTTGGTGTCCATGCACACCACAAGCATCATAAATTGTCATCGTAGGCGTGTGACGCACCTGGAACCTACACCTAAATTCCACCTAGCGGTGTCACGATCACTAGGCGTGATATGGCTCCTAGGTGTTAATTTCGGGCTCTATCCGCAAGCAGACTATGTCAAATTATAGTATAAAATATGTCAGATCCTACATGGATGGTGACAGTGTATTTGAGGTCTCAGACTATTTTTATATCTCGAAGTGAGATAGCTGTCGATTTGGAAAGTTTGGTTATGATGTTGTTGTTGACTTGATAATAAAGAGAACTAGGGTATTAGGGATCGCCACCAAGACCATCGGAGATTGATGTTGGAATATGATCATTACATTGCATTAGGTTTAGGGGATTAGTCTCTCAATTCATACCACTCTCATGGGTTAGAATTTCGAGGTATTTCGGTGGCTCTCATTGACGCAATGACGATAGCCGTCAATGTAGCGATATAGTTTGTCGGTGGATCCCCTCAAGGCACGAACCAGGCATGGTCACGAGCCTTGGTTGGATCCACTAAATTTCCCTATTTAAATCCCAAGGATACTCCTTAAGCTCATCAATTCCACCGACTGTGGTCATGATCTCAGTACGAGCTATCCCAGGTGTTCGGATGGATCGACCGAAATACACCCTGTATTCCTAATTCAACCTAGAGATCCGGATCTACATCCCCCGCCTAAGGTTTTAGGGCTAACCCATCAACCCTAGAAGAGACTACTCACACATGGTGATATTGACGAATAAAAATACGATTTTTATCGAGGAAAACATTGTAGCAAATTAATCGAAAAAGAATTGAATAACTTACGTACCGAAGGGGAAGAAAAACAATAGCCAATAATAATCCAAAAAGATCTGCAGATTCAAGAGCCGAAGAACAATGGATCTCTCAAAAAAATTCAATTATCCCCGAAAAATATGTTTAGATCTAACAAACGTTTCTAATCTCCTCTCTCCCTAAACAATTCAGAAATTAACAAAAGAATCAGCCCCCAGATTTCGTCACTCAGATCCGCTCTTCACTCTCCCCGTTGTGTGCATCAGACGGGCCCACGTAAAATGCCAAAAATGGCCTGCATTATCGTCAACCAAGTTAGTGACTCGGTCGAGCAGGCGCTTTCTTGGTCAGCTGCTCGATCGAGCAGCCCTCTTGCTCGGTCAAGTCCGTCAGTGGATCGGTCTCCTTCAAAAAGTGCCATTCTGTTTGCTTGGCCCGAGTGAGCCTTGCTCGGTCAAGTCACCACACAGCATAAGTCTGCTCGGTCGAGCAGGATGTTGATGATGGAGCGTCGAAAATGGAAGCTGCTCGACCGAGTCACCATACTGCTCGGTCGAGCAGAGTGCGTATAAGCTATGCCTGGAAAACAAAGGTTGCCTCATACTAGCTCGACCGAGCAACTCCTCCGCTCGGTCGAGTCGAATGGGAAAAAATCCAGTAAAGCCCCTGACAGCTTCTCCTTCACTCCTGGCACTCTCCTACACTCCTCCCATGGCTTTCAAAACTCGGCAAACTCCTGTAGAGCTTCGAAACGGGTTCAAGGGCATGTCGGATGTGTCCATATCCAAAAGTAGTCGCGAATCGCCCCAAAATCCCTGAAAAGCCATAAAACTCTACGAAACTCAAATACGGCGTTAGAATTGCAATATCGTTGGAAAATGTGGGATTTGGGTGTGAATATGATATGAAATATAATGGAATGAAGCTATGAAAAGATATAAAATATGGACACATCAAAAACCCCCAAGCTTACCTCTTGCTCGTCCTCGAGGAAGACGAATACTAGGTATGCCGAGCGATAAACAAAAGGAATAAAATAAAAAGAGAATAGAGATGGGAGAGGGTGCTAAAGTGTTCAATCAGATCTCAAGCCTCAGCAGTACATCACGATGCTTCGAATGGTAAAAACACATGCTAATGGTATTTTCAAGTTTTACTAATCATATGGCTAGCATGCAATAAAGACAAAAAATTAGGAATCTTCTAAAATAACGCCATCAACTCATATCAATCTCATGCAATCTATAGAGTCTAGTATAAAAAGAGTTAGCAATGCACTTTTCAATCAATAGATACAAGTGGAGCATATAGGAATCTCACCAGCATGCAATAAAGAATGGAAAGGAATCATGTTATTCAAATATCCACTTCGAATCATGAAAAATCTCCAAAAACTAAAATATTTCGTAAAGTTCAAGCATTATCTAATCTCCCCGTTGTGCACCGTCTCCATTCTAATGTTATACTCATTCATATGATCAATTGGTTCACCCCCCAAGCTTAGCTTGAGGTGTCACATCTAGGAATAGGATATGAAAGTTTTTATCTTTTTCCAAGTATTTGTGATAGCTTCTAATAAAGGATATAAAACTTTTTTTTATTTCTTTCTTTTCTTTCTTTTTCTTTTATTTTTCTCTTTTTCACTTTTTTTTTCTTTTTTTTCATTTCATTCTATTTAGAAGCTATATTTTTCTTTTGGGATTTTTGGGAAGTAAGATGTGGTAAGGGTAGCTATAGGGGGTGAAACCAACTGATATGTAGAGAATCATAAAGATATGTGGAGAATGAAAATAATAAATCACTCAGTTCACTCATCAGATGTGCACAACGATTCAATAGGATAATACTCTAACTAAACTCATAACTAGAATGGATATTTTCATTCATCGCTATGAATACTAAAAAGCACGCAATAATAAGCACAATAATATCAAGCTTGCAAACAGAAGTGAATGAGATAGCAAACTGGTGCTCCAAGTGTTCTAATGATGCGTGAACCTAGGTGCATTACCCAACAAAGCACATACTAGATACTATTTCATGCATTCAATTTCAATTCATATCAGGCATTAAATTAGAGAGATCAGCAAAAGAAAATGCCAGGATATAGATAGTAAAACTGAAACTACCCTAAATAGCATGTCATCAAATAATAAGCACCGTGAGTAGCTACTGAGGGCTATGAAAAGTATCATCATGCAGAATAACCTCAGCAAAAAGAAAAAGGGTGGAGAGAACAAGAGAATGAGAAAAAACATGCATGCATGGCAAAAGCGGAAAACGTGATGCTGAAATGAGGAAAAAAGATAAAAAGGTGGAAAAAGTGCGGAAAAGTAAAATAAAAAGGTGAATAGAGAAAGAAAAATATAAAAGAAAAATGAAAAATAAAGCGATAGCGCTCATCCCCCAAGCTAAACCCAGTAGTGTCCTCACTGCTGAGAAAATGCTAGTATGTGGGAGATGATGCTAGAGAGGGTGGGTGGGTGAGGGGATAGAAAAGGAATAGAAAATAAAACTATACCGAAGAAACAAAACATGATATGATGCAAAGATGAAGAACATGATGCATATGCATGAAATGATGCATGGTGGGTCCTCCCCCAAGCTGTGTAAGATAAAGGCCCCGAAGAGACAGATGGGTACAATATAATCTAAGGGAGGCAAAAAGTGGGTAGGGAACAGCATCAAGTAGAGACACCACCCTCTGGGGGTGGTGATGGGTCCCTCTGATGTGGACTAGAAAATGTGGAGGGGGGCTGTGGGTCGACAGGTGGATCAGTTCTCCAGTGCCTAACTAGGTTGCGAAGAAAAGGTAGGTCATGCTCGACTGACTATTGAGTAATACCGCCCCTGACCTATGAGGAGGAGCATGGCGATGAACTGGTCACCCTGGTCAGTGTCACGGAAGGTAACGTCATAAGATGCGTCGCTGATATATAAACGCTCAGGAGGGGCTGGGGCGTTGTTTGGCAGGGGTGAAGTAGTGGATGATTCGTCAACAATATGGTCATGTGTGGGTGAGCGTGTACGACGCGTGCGTCGAGTAGGCTTAGGGTTGGGTGTGCCGATGTCAGCGTATATGGCTCTTGCATGGCATGGCGGCATCTTGCAAGCAGAATAAAAGCATTTGGCAGTATGTAAAGTATATAGGGGAAAGAATGTACCGACAAGAATGAGGCGGTGATGCGATCGGTCACGTGACTGCTGTTGATCAGGAGTATCCCCCGGGCTGCCCCTAGAATCTCCCTTCCATGTAGACGTAATGTACCTGAAATAGTAGAAAGTAATATCAGGGGAGGAGAATTAATGTGCAGAGCAAGACCGAGCATTAATATTACTTGGTTGAGCCCTAGGGGTAGGGGCTGGAAAAAGCAGAGGGGGTGAGGGGAACTTGAGGATGGGGGAGAGAGATATAGATATTTGAGTGAAAGAGGAGGGGAAAGAGGTTAACCGGCAGGTGGTTGGAGGTGGTGGCGGTGGGAGGTGGGATGGCGGCTGTCCGGGTCGAGTAAAAGGGGGCAGGAGAGCTCGGGAGGAGATTAGGGTAATGAGCGTTTAGGGTTTATAGGAGGTCGAGTCGGGGTTTAATTACCCGACTCGTTCGGGAGTGGGTCCGCGAAACATGAGGAAAAAGTGACTTGGCCGAGCAGCACAGCTGCTCGGTCACGTCAATAAAATAAAAAAATTTATCAAGGCTAAGTTTTAGGTTACTCCCTTAGCTACTCGATCGAGCAGGTTTTGCTCGGTCGAGTAGATTGCTGTTATTTCTATCTTCTCTTCTGCTCGGTCGAGCATGCTTCTGCTCGGTCGAGTCGATGCCTACTCAGGCCGAGCAGAGGTTGCTCGGGCCGCGTAGACAGAACGTCGTTTCTTCCTTGTTTTCACGAGCCTGTGCTACTCGACTGGGCACGTGGATGCTCGGTCGAGTCAGTGTCTACTCGGGCCGAGCAAAATCTGCTCGGGCAGTGTAGACAGAATGATGTTTTTGTGCTCCCTTCTCGTGCATGCGCTACTCGATCGAGTAGATTGATGCTCGGTCGAGTCACCTGCACTACTCGACCAAGCAGGCGGCTACTTGGTCGAGTCACCTGTGACTCTTCTATTCACCTGTCTTGCCCCTCTCAGCTCTTCTCCTTCCAGCTCTCTCTTCCATTCAAAACATCAATTTGTGTGCCCCTACCTATCAACCTGCAGAAAGGGAAGGTGCTTTTATTTGGTTTCCCGGATTAGATAAAGCAAAACCAAAAATAGAGAGAGATATGTAAAGAGTCGGGTTGCTTCCCGATAAGCACTCGTTTTGAGTCATGAGCTCGACTCACTCGAGTTCTTGAACAAATAGTGGGGCATTCCTCAAGGAGGCATGTCCCCTCTCGCTCAATTGGTTCTCCTGCTCTGTACGATTTAATCCTCTGGCCGTTTACTTTGAAATTGCCATTCTTCCCTTCGAGTTCTACGACACCCATCGGAGATAAACCTATTATCTTGTAGGGGCCGGACCACCTTGATTTTAATTTCCCGGGGAAGAGGCGTACTCTTGAATTGTAGAGGAGTACCTGGTCACCGACATCATGGGGAACCACCGTGATGTTCCTATCATGATAGGCTTTCATCCTGTCCTTATATATCTTTGCATTCTCATGTGTGTGTCGCCGACTTTCGTCAAGCTTGTTACTGTGCAAGGCTCATCTCGTGGCGGCACTCTAGTAGTCAAAGTTCATTTTCTTCGCTGCCCAATACGCTCTGTGTTCCAATTCTATCGGAAGGTGGCAACCTTTTCCATACACTAGTCCGTAAGGGGTTGTTCCGATGGGAGTTTTAAAGGCGATGTGATATTCCCAAAGGGCGTCGTCCAACTTGTGTGACCAATCCTTCCTCGAGGCACTGACCTTCTTCTCCAGGATGCCTTTGATTTCCCTGTTGGATACCTCCACTTGACCACTAGTTTGAGGGTGATAAGTAAGAGCGATCTTGTGATGAACTCCATATTTTTAGCATCGTTTCGAACTTCTTCTTGATGAAATGGCTCCATCCATCACTTAAGATTGTCCTGGAGACTCCAAAACGAGGAAAGATGGTATTCTTGAAGAATTTGGCTACTACCCTCGCGTCGTTCGTCGGGGTGGACATGGCCTCCACCCACTTCGAGACGTAATCAACGACAACCAAGATGAACGAATTGCCGTTACTCGATGGAAAGGGCCCAATGAAGTCAACACCCCAACAGTCAAATAGTTTTATCTCCAAGATGCCTGAAGGGGTGTTTCATTCTTTTTCGTGATGTTTCCCATTCTTTGGCATCTATCGCATTTTCTGACGTATTCATTCGCATCTCTAAATATGGTGGGCCAATAGAAACCACTTTGGAGGATTTTTGCTGTGGTTTTGGTGACCACTGCGTGTCCCCCGCATGGTTAATCGTGGCAATGAGATATAATGGAGGTCGCCTCTTCCTTTGGGATACATGTCTGATGATACCATCGGCGCATGTTTCGAACAGGTATGGGTCATCCCAAAAGTAGCTCTTGGCGTCATGTAGGAACTTCCTCCTCGAGTAAGTTGCCAACCCTTGCGGGACTATGCCGCTAACCAGGAAGTTCACTATATCTGCGTACCAAGGTGCTTCAGAGGAGTTCGTTGCAAATAACTATTCACCGATGAAAGAGTCATCAATTGGCAAATTGTCATCCACGTGCTTTTGAATTAGCCGCGACAGGTGGTCTGCCACTCGTTCTCCGCTCCTTTCTTGTCTTTGATCTCAATAGCAAATTCTTGGAGGAGGAGGATCCACCGTATTAAGCGCGGTTTTGCATCCTTCTTGCTCAATAGGTATTTCAGTGCTGCGTGGTCCGTGTGGATAATCACTTTAGACCCCAAGAGGTACGATCTGAACTTTTTGTTAGAATAAACCACGGCTAGAAGATCCTTCTCCATAGTGGTGTAGTTCTTTTGAGCTTCATCCAGAGTCTTACTAGCGCAATATATTGCATGAAGCTTTCCTTCTTTTCTCTGGCCAAGAACGATCCCCACTGCTTAGTCACTAGCATCGCACATCAGCTCAAATGGTAGATTCCAATCTGGCGGTTGTATAATTGGGGCTGAGATGAGAGCTTCCTTTAACCTGTTAAAAGCTAATAAGCAGGCGACAGTAAACAAAAAAGGAGCGTCTTTGGCGAGGAGCTCCATGAGAGGGCGAGCAATGTTAGAGAAATCCTTTATAAAGCGACGGTAAAAATCCGCATGCCCTAGGAAACCACAGATACCCTTAAGGTTAGTGGGAGGCGGTAAACTCTTGATAACTCGACCTTCGCTTTATCAACCTCGATTCCCTTAGAGGTGATGACATGGCCAAGCACAACCCCTTCTGTCACCATGAAATGACACTTTATCCAATTTAGGGTCAGGTTATTATTATGACACCGTTCAAAAACTTTGGACAAATTGGCTAGACAATCATCGAAGTTGGTGCCATAAACAGAGAAATCGTCCATGAAGACTTCCATAATATTTTCAATGAAATCCGAGAAAATAGACGTCATGCACCTTTGAAACGTGGCATGTGCATTACATAGCCCAAACGGCATTCTTCAGTAGGTGAATGTGTCATATGGGCATGTGAACGTTGTCTTTTCTTGGTCTTCCTGATGCAATGGGAATTGGAAGAACCCGGAGTATCCATCTAATAACAAAAATATTTTTGTTTGGCTAAACGCTCAAGCATTTGGTCAATGAAGGGTAGTGGATAATGGTCTTTTCTAGTGGCTTTATTGAGTTTCCTATAGTCGATACACATACGTCAACCAGTGACAGTTCTAGTGGATATTGGCTCATTTTTATCGTTTCTAACGACTGTCATGCCCCCTTTCTTGGGGACTACCTACACATGGCTAACACATTTACTGTCGGGAATAGGATAGATAATGTCGGCCTCTCTAATAGCTTCAAAACCTCCTTCTTCACTACTTCCTTCATGTTGGGATTCAACCGCCTTTGAGGCTCAATAGAAGTGGAGTCCATATCCTCGAGGTGAATCCTATGGGTGCATATGGTCTCACTGATGCCCTTTAGGTCAGTAATGTTATACCCTATTACCTTTCTATGGGATCTATGGATTTTAGGAGGCTTTCTAGTTGGGGCTCGGTGAGGGCTGCATTGACGATAACGGGGTATGCGGAATTCTCATCCAAGAAAGCATATTTCAAATTGGCAGGAAGTGGTTTTAGTTCTACCTGAGAGGGTGATGTACCCCCCGCCATCGCTCACATGTGAGAAGGATGTGTCCTCAATTGCTGGTTCAGAAGATGGAAACTCTTCGTTGGCAGAATTATAGGATGAGCAGGGAGACGATGGTACGTCGTGGCAAATGTCTGCAGAATCCGTTTCCATAGCGCACCTATCGACAGAGGTAGAATACTCAGATACACATTCTCTATCAAGCATAGGGTTAGGAGAACTTCCCTGGTCGATGTTGTTCTGGTATGGTACGGAATCCGTGTATTCTTCGCAAACGTGCTCTTCACATGTCACAGTCTGTGGGATGCTATCATTATAGAAGCATAGTGTGTCCCCCTCGTATCGCACATAGACTCAGTCAGTGATGGGGACACCGTCCAAGGTGTCTGCATTGTGGAAGGCGTTCGCGATAAAGACTGAGAGTTCTTGTGTAACCGGGTCATCTGTAGGGAACCCCACTGGATCATTGGCACATACATCAGCTACCACACTTTCCATTATATCCAATAGCTGGGAATCGTTCAATGGCTCCAATTGGCGAGTCTCTCTCCAGCTTGCATCCACAGGTAGGGCTTCAATAGTCTGGAGGAACATCACTTCCCCTTCGAAGCTTATGTGAATGTCACCATCAATGGTACCTGCATCAGAAACCTTGCTCGTTATATGATCCATGAACAATTGCTGATTTACGTTACCGGCAACATAGGTTCCTGATCCGATAAACCAAACTGCATCAATCAATTCTCTAGCTGCACATTTGATCATGGATTCATCCATGTCCGAATCCTGAAGACCATGTAGATGATATGGAGAAAAGCTAAACTCATCTGAGTCACTGTCAGACTCATTGGTCCATTGTACTTGCATCACCATCTCCATCACGTCTGATTTCTTAAGTATGATCACTAGCTGGAGGGAGATGTTAGTAGCGAAGTAGCAATAAAAAGAGAATAAAAAGGGAGGAAAGATAAGGAATGGTGAGATTTGCTAGCAAACTCTTCAAAATAAAAAATAAACTGAAATAAACTTGATCGAACCGGAACTAACTCTGAAACGATGTCGTCTAACCGCAAGCGCACAGTATAGTGGCAAGCAGGTATCGAACACGGGGAAGCGGTGCCATACTACCTATATACTCCTAGGTTAAGTTAGACTTGCGGGTTTATTGGTGGATGTGGAGTATGGAGGGTCGTAATGGAGATGGATGCGAAGGTTGTGTCACTCAACATCCCAAGCGAGGGATTCCACACAAAGAAAGAAATAAATAAAATATAAAAGATTAGGGCTTTAGGACTCGTCGCTAGGACCGTCGGACGTCGATGCTTGGTTGAGACTTCTACGTTGCATCGGTTTAATTGAGGGTTGTGGCATCTAGGAAGTGAATTCATGTGTCTAGGCATCATGAATCTAAAATACAGTATTCACCTCGCTCGTGCGATAGATGCATACGGTACGTGCATTAAGAACCTACAATAATCTCACCACTCTCGTGGTTCGAATGCTCTCAACTCATACCACTCTCATGGGTTAGAGCTTTGAGGTATTTTGGTGGGATAGCATCAATTAAAATACAACCCCTTTTATATCCAACGCATCATAAAAATCCCAACTTTACATCTAAATCCTAAAATCCTAAGGCTAATCCATTAGCCCTAGAAAAGACTACTCAAGCATACCAATAGATGATAGAACGCACGAAAACTTCATTGTATGCATCAAAGAGAGATAGACAATAGGAAATCACAAAGAAATAATAATGGAATTCAAAAAATAATAATGGAATTCAAAAGGAAAAAAGCACTTATCTTGATACAAGGGAGGGGCCTAGGGCATAGCCTAACTCCAAAAGATCGCCTCCACAACTCTGTAAAAAATCCCCAAAAAAGTAATCAAAAAGTCCCCCTCAAAAATGACGGCTATCCCTCTAATATCTCCCCCCAAAAAACCCTAGCAAAACACAGATCTGGACGCAACTTACATTCTAGGCCCACGGCGACTCGGTCCGAGTAGGAAGCTGCTCGGTCGAATCGTCAGAAATTATGAATCCGTTGTCCAAAACGTCGCTCTGCCTGCTCGGACCAAGTAGGGTCTGCTCGATCGAGTAGGCAGATGCTCGGTCGAGTAGGTGGCTACTCGGTCGAGTAGGCGGTTGCTCGGTCGAGCTGTCAGTAGGTTGGAACTCTCCCCCAAAATCACGCTCTGCCTGCTCGGACAGAGTAGGGTCTGCTCGGTCGAGTGGGTAGCTGTTTGATCGAGTTGTCACTCTACTCGGTCGAGTAGGTGATCGAAAAAATATTTCAGTGATGCAATCGGTCGAATTGTCACTCTGCTCGGTCGAGTAGGTGGATGCTCGGTCGAGTAGTGGTCGAAAATAGATTTCAGCAGCATTTGTCACTCTGCTCGGTCGAGTAGGTGGTTACTCGATCGAGTAGGAGGTTGCTCGGTCGAGTAAGAGGTTGCTCGATCGAGTAGGAGGCCAGAAACAGATTTTCAGCAGCATTTGTCACTCTGCTCGGTCGAGTAGGTGGTTGATCGGTCGAGTAGGTGGTTGCTCGGTCGAGTAGGAGGCCAAAAAAAGATTTCAGCACTGCAGCATCAGCTTACAGAAATTTCCCAGGGCTCATCCGACCTCCGATTGATGCGTTCTTAGTGGAGTTGGAACCGTCTTGAAGTCTACTATCTGGGAAAAATATCAGAAAAATAATGAAAAATCTCAGGTGATAGCATATTTGGAAATAGTGTATGAATATCATGTTTCCAGCGCTTTGGGTCGCTTGGTTCTTTCGCTGTATCATAGCTTGATCGAGTGACCTGGAATCCATGAGTCATGGTATTATAGAACCATGTTTCTTCATTATCATCTTCACTCCTTCTCTCTTACCCCTTCCTTGCTCCCGGCAGCTTTAAGTCACCGAACGCGGCGCCTCAGGAGTTCCGTTGTGGAAGCACGCGCTCTCTCCTCCAATATACTCCAAATCGCTCGATATTCTCTGAAATGCAACCAAACGCTCTCAAAGTACAATAGTTCCAATTATAAGCGTAAAAGCGTATGAAATATGTAATTGAGTAATCATTTTGACGTGTAATCATATAGATAAAACGTGGAATATAATGACACTTCAAAATCCCTCAAGCTTACCTCTTACTCGTTCTCGAGGAAGACTAGTAAGAAGCTAACACTGGATAGGGATACAATGGAGATGTGAGGTGGTGGCGTGTAATGGAGACAAGGGATTCAATCTTAAATTCAGAAAATATAAGAACCCGAGGTATGCAAGATCTTGTGAACGCATGTCAATATGAAATTAGAACACATATACACAACAAATAATTAAATCATGAAATGTTTTCAAGCATGCGTGGTATTTTGTTATACTTCATGAAATGAATTTAACAAATTCAATTAAGGTAAGGCATCACCACACTACGACCATTTCATGACTCCTATAACCCATTAACTTTGCCATGTCTTTGTTCTATATAGAAATGGAGATAAGGATATGGGATTTTTTGTACTTTTATATTGTTTTTGGCTATATGAATATTTCACATACATTTTTCTTTCTTTATATACACGAGATAACTCAATATATACAAAGAGCAGCTTATGCATCCCAGACCAGACGGTCTTAGGGCATTGGGTTACGAGGAACCCCTAGGGCCTTTTATTCAAGATATTTGTTGGATTTTTTTACATTATTAGGATTTTTGCAAACTCACGTAAATGCGATGGAATGCAAAACATGATCAAAGATCATTTATTGGCTATTCACAAAAGAAAAAGAAAAAGCATAGAATTTAAACTTGGCTCGGTTTCAGGAATCCTAATCATCACTACTTTGGTTGTCGTGGGGTTATCCTATCTCTTTTGAATCACTAAACATCCATGAAGCAATATAATTATCAATCAAATCACGCAGGAGTCAAATGATTTTCAGATTTGATTCATTCATTTTTAGCTTAACTGTTTCGAGAATGTGGTTGTGAAACTATGGATTCTACTATGAAAAAGCATATTAACAAAGATACACTAATCAAGGAATCGAACTGTAATCTAACAGATATCAATGTTCATAAAAAAATAAATTCACAATATTTCATAGAAAATGAAGCATATGAGACATAAATATAGAAGTGAACATGGTTCATATGGAAATTTCGAAGTACGTTTCACGATGAAGCAAAGTGTGTGCACTATGCAGTCCCCCAAGCTTAAACATCACATTGTTCTCAATGTGTGTATGATATAAATAGAGGACAACGACAAGATAGGGGGGCCACTTAACAAAATAGTTTCTCTCCCCCAAGCTTAAACATCACAGAAAAAATTGGGGAGAGAGGCGAAATAAGCGCCGAATACAAGGGTGGGCATAGTTGATAAATAGTGGGTTGGGTGCAGAAGATAATTAAGCCATCATATGGGGTGAATTTATTAAACTAAGAAAGCAAATGTAATCCTATATGGTCCTCTCACTGTCGAGAGGATTCGTGTTTATTGAAAGCATAAAATACTACACTATTAGATTGGTACCACCTGTAACAAAAGGCGGGTCCAATATCTTTACACGTGTAGGCAGCTGCTCTATCTGCACTTTCTGTGGCTCCGCCAGGTGTGTATCTCTACGGACTCCATCAGATTCCAGCAATGCGACTCCTATCATCTCTCCAAGGACTCCACCTATACCCTGGAAGGGATAAGCCGCATCAATCTGATGTGAAAATTTTTTCCCTAAAATAAAAGGTTTCCAATGAAGATCGTCAAAAGAAATATGTAAAGTAAAAATAGGTAGACGATACTTCCCTGAAAATACAACTCCGCTCTCATGTACCACGACAGGCAGTTCCTTGTCGTTCGTCTCAGGCTTTTCAGGCAGCTCTGGGTCTTATCAGGCGAATCTTTATCGTTGTCAATGGAAGGATGAGGTAGTGGTGGAAGCTCAACTGAAGGTGGGCAGCACTCGGGATCCTTATGAATATCTGTGTCCTCATCCCAATGCATGATGTAACGACCACTTTTCGTTGTGCGTTGTTCGTGCACGTGCTTTTGGCCGTGCACGTGTTTGTTTTAGACTTTGTTTGTTTGTGAACACTTTAGTGTGATATGCCGTTGTGAACGTCTCTGAGAGTATTAAATAGTGGCACTAAATTGGAACGACGTTTCTCGAGTCGTTTTCCCACAATTTAAACTTATTCGACGAGACGTGGCGATTTTCACTTTTGACGGGAGACGTTTCTATTTTTAGTTTCGTCGTCCGACGTCAAAATTGAGATCCGTCTTCTTAGTTAGCTCACTCTCGTCATCACGATCACCCCGATATTTATTTTATAATTTTTGGAGTTTATTTGACCACTTTTATATTTTTAACAAGTTTTATAATATTTTTAATAATTAATTTTTAAACTAATTTCAGCCAAATAAAATTTATTTGAGTTTTAAACATTTTAAATAATTTTTGAGCCAATTTCCAGCTCATTTGGACCAAGTCAAATCCTTGGGTGAGTTGGAGAAGTTGAGATTCAATTTTAAATTATTTTAACTTCTAATCCTATTAGATTTAGCCCTAGACCAAGTCAACCCACCTACACTATATAAACAACCCCTAGGAAGACCTATTTTCGCAAGCAAACAAACCCTAGCCGCCCCATAACTCAAATTCTCGCTTGCGACGTTCGTCGCAACTCAGCCCCCGCAGCCGCCCCCGCACGACCGACGTTTCCCCTCCATTTCCCTCGGTCTGACCGAGGCCCTCGCCCGCACAAACCCCCGCTCCGCACCCAGTCGCCCGCCACTCCATTGCAACGATCGCACCCCACTCCGACCGAAAGAACCCATCGATCTGACCGGCCCGTTCCACCGCTCCGCATCGCAACCCCCGCTCCGCTGCAGCCCAAGCGCCCGACCGACCCGCCCGCTGTGTCTGACCGACCCAAGTGCCCGCATCGCCCGCTCCCCCGCTCCGTTGCAACCCCCGCAGCGTTGCAGCCCGCTTCCGCAGTGTCTGACCGAAGGATCCCCTCGCAGCGGCCGCTGTGACCGACGACCGCATCTCCGCAAGCGTTGCCACATCCTGTGCGCTGTGTCCGACCGATGGAATCCCACGCATTGGCTGTGTACGACCGAGAGACATTCGTCGCAACCCCGCATCCGTCGCATCGCTTGCCACCGTGGGCCCCCCAAGTTCTCCAGAGGTATTGTGGGTCCCCCAAAGGTCCCTAGGACTACTGTGGGCCCCACCTAGGTGCTTCCCCTTCGACGATTCGCCGTGTACGACGTTGCGACACGTCGTAGCCCGTCGTCGCACGTGCTAGCTTTGGAATCTGGAACCGTTGCTTCGGTTGATGCTCTGAACTTTCCAGCGAGGAAACTAATTTGGAATCTGGACTTGGAGCGCGTTCTCTTATTCCAACCCCCGGCGTCGCTACCCGACGCCGGTGTAGCTTTCGCGTCGTGTTGAGGTAACGCTTTGCACCCCTAGGACCCCCAACCCAATTGCATGCTAATCAAGACTAAAATCGGTATTTTTAAAGTATTTTAAATGTTTTAAATTCACTAATGAAGATTAATAATATGGACTTTAGGCCGGTGGACTTGTGCACGTAGGGTAATTGTGACTTTGGACTCGTTGGACGTGTTGCTCAGACGTGATACTTGCAGGCAAGTGAAACTTGCCAAATTTTGTGTAGGGCCATGTTTTTAGGCCACTTCCTTGTTTTCAGCGTAAAAGAGACTAGTCAGTGAAATGATAGCTGGCTAGACGCCTACATGATCTAGTTTGACAACGAAACTAGATCCGTCACCTAATTGATCTAGCTTGACAACGAAGCTAGATCCAACCCTTTAAACTTGTTGTTCATGCATACTAAACTGTCACGTTTACTTTCCTTACCTGTACGCCTTACTACTTGCCATGTCATGTCATCCATGCATTGAATGTCGCATTCGTAGCACACGCTACAATACTTGTACTCGTACTCCTTGTCCGGCTAGGTGCACCCCTATGCCATACTTGTTAAAAACACTTCCTGGCTCGTGATCCAGAAGCGAGCATTCCCGTTCGGGGGTAAGGCCCTGGCTCGATACACGTGGAGGGGTAGGGATAAACGGTTACTTGAGCTTAGGAGTTGGCCCGATCAGCCACTCTAGCCAAAAGACGGAATCTCTGTGCACGAGGTGCTTACTTTCCTTGTCATGTACTTGTCTTGTGAATGATTCATGAAATACTTGTCAGCTATGCCATGTTTAAATGCCATGCTCGTACTTTACTTTACTTTACTTTACCTGTTGCACTCATACTTTAACTGCCATGTCATCGCATTCATGCTAGAACTGCTAGGTTGCTTTACTTTTGCATACTTTCAGTTTCCTTGCACAAGTCTCTTGTAGACTTGCTGACATGTGCCCCTTGCTCTTTTGGGTGTCACATGTTAGACCTGAGCCAGAGACCGTTGTTGTGTACGTGATGAGTTGCTGACGCTGAGCCTGAGTCCATGTCTACCTAGGAGGAGTTTTGTGGATGTCAGTGATCTTTCTTGGTGACTTTGCTGAGCTTTCTTTTGTTTTAGGTTTGTTGTTAGTTGTTGGTGCGTGTCACCTTGTTTTGTACGATGTACTTTTGTTGGCCATGTTTGGGCCTTTAGGCTCTCTTTTATTCCAGCCTGGTGGCTTTTCTGTGATGTTGGAATTTATATTTATGGATATTCTGAGATTATTCTTTTGTCTCATTTCATTATTATTATCTTGTTTCGCTCGCGTTGCAAGGACCTACAGTTTTAAATTCGATTGACGCTTATCGGACTTGCAGCTTTGTAGCTTCAAGTCTGAGCGGACCTTCTGATAGTATGGGTCATGAACTTGTCTTGTAGCTTCAAGTCTGAGACAGACGTGGCTTTCATAGGGCATGTGTCCCTCGTTGTCATAAGACTCGCAGTAGGCATAGCTCTCTGAATATTGATCATATCCTTCCATCTGATAGTATGGGTCATGTGAATAATATTCGCATTCTTCTATTGGAGCCTCATACTGTGCATAATAATCATTGCCTGAATAATTCCAAGATTGATCCATTGTACCTAAATAGTCAAAAACAACAAGCTGGAAAAGATATCAGTGGTACAAGAAAAAGAGATAGAAATAAAGCAGGTGATAGGGAAAATATATCTCTTTGTTTTTTAACAATCTAATCAACCTAATTGCAGTAAATAGATAATATGGCGGAATGCTTCCCTGGCAACGACGCCATAAACTTGATCGAGCCGAAACTAACTCCGAAACGATGTCATCTAACTGCAAGTGCACGGTATAGTGGCAAGTGGGTATCGAACACGGGGAAGCGGTGCTATACTACCTATCTACTCCTAGGTTGAGTTAGACTTGCGGGTTTATTGGTGGATGTGGAGTATGGAGGGTCGTAATGGTGATAGCTGCAAAGGTTTTGTTACTCAACATCGCAAGCGAGGGATTCCACACAAAGAAAGAAATGAATAAAATATAAAAGATTAGGGCTTTAGGACTTGTCGCTAGGACCGTGGGATGTCGATGCTCGGCTGAGACTTCTATGTTGCATTGGTTTAATTGAGGGTTGTAGCATCTAGGAAGTGAATTCATGTGTCTAGGCATCATGAATCTAACATACCGTGTTCAACCCGCTCACGCGATAGATGCATACCGTACGTGCAAGAACCTACAATAATCTCACCCCTCTCGTGGTTCGAATGCTCTCAACTTATACAACTCTCGTGGGTTAGAGCTTCGAGGTATTTCGGTGGAATAGCATCAACCAAAATACAACCCCTTTTATATCCAACGTATCATAAAAATCTCAACTTTACATCTAAATCCTAAAATCCTAGGGCTAATCCATTAGCCCTAGAAAAGACTATTCAAGCATAGCAATAGATAATAGAACGCACGAAAAATTTATTGCATGCATCAAAGAGAGATAAACAATAGGAAATCACAAAGAAATAATAATGGAATTCAAAAAAAATAATGGAATTCAAAAGGACAAAAGCACTTATCTTGATACAAGGGAGGGGCCTAGGGCATAGCCTAACTCCAAAAGATCGCCTCCACAACTCTGTAAAAAATCCCCAAAAAAGTAGTCAAAAAGTCCCCCTCAAAAATGACGGCTATCCCTCTAATATCTCCCCCCAAAAAACCCTAGCAAAACACAGATCTGGACGCAACTTACATTCTAGGCCCACGGCGACTCGGTCCGAGTAGGAAGCTGCTCGGTCGAGTCGTCAGAAATTATGAATCTGTTGTCCAAATCGTCGCTCTGCCTGCTCGGACCAAGTAGGGTATGCTCGATCAAGTAAGTAGCTGCTCAGTCGAGTAGGCGGCTTCTCGGTCGAGCTGTCAGTAGGTTGGAACTCTCCCCCAAAATCACGCTATGCCTGCTCGGACCGAGTAGGGTCTGCTTGGTTGAATGGGTAGTTGCTCGGTCGAGTTGTCACTCTGCTCGATCTAGTAGGTGGTTGAAAACACATTTCAGCGATGCAATCGATCGAATTGTCACTCTGCTCGGTCGAGTAGATGGATGCTCGGTCGAGTAGTGGTCGAAAATAGATTTCAGCAGCATTTGTCACTATGCTCGGTCGAGTAGGTGGTTGCTCGGTCGAGTAAGAGGCCAAAAACAGATTTCAGCAGCATTTGTCACTCTACTCAGTCGAGTAGGTGGTTGCTCGGTCGAGTAGGAGGTTGCTCGGTCGAGTAGGAGGCCAAAAACAGAGATTTTAGCACTGCAGTATCAAATTGCAGAAATTTCCCAGGGCTCATCCGACCTCCGATTGGTGCGTTCTTAATGGCGTTGGAACCTTCTTGAAGTCTACTATCTGGAAAAAATATCATAAAAATAATGAAAAATCTCAGGTGATAGCAGATTTGTAAATAGTGTACGGATGTCATGTTTCCAGCGCTTTGGGTCACTTGATTCCTTTGCCGTATCATAGCTCGATCAAGCGACCTAGAATCCATGAGTCATGGTATTATAGAACCATGCTTTCTTCATTATCATCTTCTTTACTCCTTCTCTCTTGCCCCTTCCTTGCTCTCCGGCAGCTTTAAGTCACCGAATGCAGCACCTCAGGAGTTCCGGTTGGAAGCACGCGGTCTCTCCTCCAATATACTCCAAATCGCTCGATATTCCCTGAAATGCAACGAAACGCTCTCAAAGTACAATATTTCCAATTATGAGCGTAAAAGCGTATGAATTATGTAATTAAGCAATCATTTTAACGTGTAATCATATAGATAAAACGTGGAATATAATGACACATTAGCGTGTTAGTAGCACTAAGCCCAGTAAGAGATAGTTGCTTGGTTAAGGTGTCAAATTTAGCTGAGAGCAGGGATTCCTCATCAACATCGTACTTATCATCCCTCGCTGAGGTGCTCCTCTAATTAATCCAAGAGTCATTGTTGGCCACAATATCTTCCAACAATTTCTTTGCTTCGGCCGGGGTTTTGCTCATGATGGCACCATTAGTGGCCGCATCAATAGACATTCTTACGCTTAGCGTTAATCCATTATAGAAAGCATATATAAGCAACCAATTGGGTAAGCCGTGGTACGGGCCGATTCGTTAGAGGTCCTTAAATCTCACCAAGGCATCATACAAGGACTCCCGGTCCTGCTGCTTGAAGTTTGTAATCTCATTGCGCATTTTTGCTGTTTTTCCGGGGGGAAAATATTTAGTCAGAAATATAAGAGATAAACTATCCCATGTTGTAAAGGTGTTGTGACTATAGCTTCTAAGCCAATCATGTGCCTTATCCCTAAGAGAGAAAGGGAATAGTTTTAGCTTAATGGCACCGTTGGTGATGCCATTCATCTTCAGAGTATCCATTTTCTCCAAAAAGTTGTTGAGATGGTCGTTTGGGTTCTCCATAGAAGCTCCTGAAAATTGGTCTCTTTGAACAAATTCGATCAAAGACGACTTTAGCTCGAAGTTGTTTGGCTCCACCGGTGGCCTATGGATGCTAGATGTCGACCCATTGAAGGGCATGGAGTAGTCCAAGAGTGATCTAGGTGACGGTGGAGGCGGTAGTTTAGGACCATTCTCAGGGTTGTGTATCTCTACCAATGATTCAAGGTCCAGTCTCCTTCTTCTCTCGGTGTTAAGTCTTCTTGCAGTGGCCTCAATCTCAGGATCTAGAAAACGTAAGTTCGTGTTGGATCCTGCCAAAACAGAGTTAGGATCGATAAATGAAGTTGAGACTTACGCTTGCGTATGCGGCACGGTAGTCTCGGAACTTCGCCTTCTGATTCGCCACGACGGATCAAGTCTTCTCACGAACGGAGTAAGGCTACTAAATCCACAATCTAAATCTCTACTTTAGATTAAGAACTTGGATAAAGAGAGAGGAAGGATTTCGGCAGAGCTTCGCTAGAATGAAATGCATGCAAGAATGCCATGCAAAAGTGTCAGAAATGGCTTATCCTTGGGTCTTATTTATAGCCCCCAAGGTAGTTATTTTAGGGTAAATTGTTCCTTTGGAACAATTTAACTAAGGTGTACCATGATACATGGCACATTATAAGCTTAAGTTGTACCATATGCATGGTACAACATAAGCTTAAGATATTCCCCCTTTATTAGCCATATGTCGCAGGCACTTATGCATATATAATGCGACTTTCCTACTCATCCAGAGATCCTCTCCGCAAGGGAACAGATTCCCTTTGCACACGACTTCGTGTACGCGACGTTCGAGGTCCGTATTCCCTCGTACATCCCCACAAGGGTGTACAAACGTCTTCCATATCCAACATCTCCCACTCACACTTGAGGGGATTGTAAGAGAACGTCTTTCTCTTAGTTCTTTCATCTATCATACCGAGAAATAGACCGTGCGACCGTCATGCGCGTAGAGTCTGTTGTTGTGCACTTGTTAGAGATACACAACGACCTCGAAGGTGCAAAGTTGAGTAGTTCAACGCATGCTTTACCCTAGATTATTTCTTCACATTTCTCATACTTTATATTCAACAATTGAATCACATCTGGATTACAATTGGCTGGCCAGCTTTGAATCATTTAAAGTCCAAATGTGAATATGAAATCAATCTTCCTCTTCTTGCGAACCTTCTGATCTTGACTTGATTCGCTTTTCTAACGTGCCCCGCCGAGCCGAATTATCATAGCCCATTAGCAACACGCTAAGATAGCGATCATCTCGTCAAATCTAAAGGAACCAATTGGAGTCCTTGAGGGTAAGAGTTAAGACCCGTTTGGCCTTTGAGTCTCACATAATAGCAAACACTATTGCTACTAACTCAGTGGTCGAAATGCATACGTGGTATGAACACGTATTACAACATCACTCCTTTCCCAGGGAGAGTATGTCTTAATGATGTTGTACGGATGAAAAGATCAGACACCACAGTGCCTATCTTTTTGAGTCCCCTTACTACTCGTGAAATATTCACGGACTCTCATCCTGCATAAGACATATAGGATTTAAAAAATCCTATGAGATCTCTTTCAAATATCCTTGTGATACAGATCTCAGATCTTTTGTAAGCATCCATATGATGCAGATCTTTCATTCGACTATCTTTTTTAAGTCACGACTCTAAATCATTTGTCTAATGATTTTGACTTTAAACTAGTCTCATCTTTATCTTATCCATCTGATAAGATAAGGCGGTTGCTCATGTGAGAGAGCCAACCTTAATCTGTCCGACATACACACAATAAAATAGCTGAGACTTAAACACAAATGTATAAAATCATTTGTAAGAAACTTGTATGCAATATTAAACTTTGATCTTCTATAGACATGGGAAATATTACAAGATACAGCTCAGCACCTACGCATTCCCATAGATGATAAGTGTTTGTAGAACACATCTCTGGGGATCGCCTTAGTAAGGGGATCCGCTATCATCTCATGCGTGGATATGTATCCTATGTCTACTTCCTTCCGTTTGTCATAGTCCTTTGCAAACTTGAATCGAATGTCAATGTGTTTGGTCTTACAATGAAATTTAGGATCTTTGACGTAGGCAATCGAAGCTTGACTATCACTGTATATAGGAACAGTGCTTGAGTCAGTGGCATTCGTCAGCCTGTCTAAGAATTTCCTAAGCCAAACAGCTTCTTGGACCGCCATGCTGAATGCTACGAATTCGGCTTCCATGGTTGATAGAGCGATGCAGGTTTGTTTCTTGCTACTCCAGGATATTGCACCATTCCCGAGCAAGAAAACAAAGCCTGAGGTAGATCTTCGCTCGTCGAGATCACCTGCCCAATCAGCATCGGTATAGCCTTCGAGTCTCAAGGTATTGCCTTGATAGCATAACACATAGTCCGCAGTCCCTTTGAGATACCTTAATATCCTCTTCACCGCTTTCCAGTGTGCCTGTCCTGGGTTGGATTGGTAACGGCTTACCATACCAACACCATAGCAAATGTCCGGTCTGGTACACATCATAGCGTACATCAGACTCCCGACAGCACTGGAGTATGGAACCTTTTCCATAGCTTTCTTTTCTTTTGGATCTTTGGGACACATTTCCAAACATAGACCCTCGCCTTTGCTTATTGGAGTATCAATTGGCTTGCAGTCCTGCATATTAAACCGTTCTAAAACTTTCTTTATATATGTCTCTTGAGAGAGAGAAAGAAGTTTCTTGGAACGATTCCTTGAGATCTTAACCCCAAGGATATATGCAGCTTCACCCATATCTTTCATCTCAAAGACGGATGAAAGCCAAGCTTTGATATCCAAGATAAGACGCTTATCATTTCCGGCTATAAGTATGTCATCCACATAAAGAGACATAATTACATACTTGTTTTTAATCCTCTTAATATATACGCAGTTGTCTTCGTCGAGCATGGAGAAACCATACGACAAAACGACTTCTTGAAAGCGCATATACCACTGCCTTGAGGATTGTTTAAGACCATATATGGATTTACGAAGTTTACAAACCTTATGTTTGTTTTCTTCTTGTACAAACCCGTTTGGTTGTTCCATGTAGATCTCCTCATCTAGTTCTCCGTTAAGAAAAGCAGTCTTTACATCCATCTGATGTAACTCGAGGTCCAAACAAGCCACCATTGCCAGAATTAAGCGAATGGAGGTAAAACGCACGACAGGAGAGAAAGTCTCTTCGTAGTCTATTCCTTCCTGTTGCGTGAAACCTTTCGCAACAAGGCGAGCTTTATATTTCTCGATGGAGCCATCAGCCTTATGCTTGATTTTGAGAACCCACTTGTTCCCAATGGCTCTACGTCCCTTAGGTAAATCAACCAAGTCCCAGACTTGGTTTGTTTTCATGGATTGAAGTTCTTCTTCCATTGTAGCTATCCATTTATCTTTAGCAGGGCATGTGATGGCCTGTTTGAAATTTGCAGGTTCGTCATCATCTTGTAGTAATGTCATGAATGTTTGAGGAAATTCATCCTCAAATCTCAGAGGTGTTAGCCTCGTTTGATTACTACGTCTTGTTTGAGTTTGATCACTCCCACTTGGAATGACATCACTCCCACTTGGAATAACATCACTCCCACTCGGAATAGGATTGGTATCGTTCGTATCATTCATTGGTGAAGTTTGAAACGTATTTTCTTCTTCACCAAGAATTCTCCCACTCAAACGTTCCGATCCTTCTTGATCCCAAGTCTCAAACAAGGATAAGTCTTGACTTATCTCACCCTGTCTTGGAAACTCATTTTCCAAGAAGACAACATCCCTCGATTCGAATTCTATAAGACCCCTATTGTCCTCTTGACCGACGAAAGCATATCCTTTGGAGTTTTTAGCGTATCGGATGAAGATACACTTCCTCCCACGTGGCCCAAGTTTGCCATATTTGTGAGAGGATAAATGTGCATAAGAGGCACAACCCCAAGGTTTTAGAATGCTTAAGTCTGGAGTTCTATTATTCCACAACTCATAAGGAGTAGAACTTACCGACTTCGAGGGTACACGGTTTAAGATGAATGATGCCGTCAATAATGCATCACCCCAAAAGGTGATGGGCAAATTTGCCTGAGACATCATTGATCGGACCATTTCCATCAATGTCCTATTTCTTCTTTCCGCAACACCGTTTTGTTGCGGAGTATAAGGCATAGTTATTTGATGAACTATGCCTTTTTCATCACAGAGTTCCTTAAAAATCATTGATTTATATTCTCCACCCCGATCGGTTCGCAAGACCTTTATCTTGAGATCTAGTTGATTTTCCACTAAACTCATATAGTTTTTGAAGCATGATAAAGCTTCATGTTTGTGGGAAATTAAATAAATATGACCGAAACGGGTGAAGTCATCAATGAATGTGATGAAATAGGACTTCCCACGTCTTGTCTTAACATTCATTGGACCGCAAATGTCCGAATGGATAAGCTGTAATGGAACTTCGGCCCTTGTGCCAGTTCCAAACGGCTTGCGACAAGTTTTTCCTACAAGACAATGTTCGCAAGTTGACATTTCAACTTTTGAAACATTAGATAGCAAGCCACTTTTGGCAAGTCTATCCATTCTAGTTGGTCCAATATGACCAAGTCTTGCATGCCAACAAATGATCTCAGATTCAGAGTTAGAAGCATTTGTCAAATGGAAACTTTCATTATTGGAAGAAGAATCATCATACATTGTGTTTAAAACAATTAATCCATTACAAACATTACCAGACCCAATTAAAGAACTATTACAAACAAGGTCAACCTTTTGTTTATAGAACCTCCATTCATAATCTAAAGACATTAACATGACCACGGATACGATATTCCTTCTAATATCTGGAGCAAAGAGGACGTCGTGCAATAATAAAGTCTGGCCGTTGTCGAGAACTAGCTTGCATGTTCCGACGCCTTTGACTTCAACACGAGTGTTGTTGCCGACGTATATCCACTTTGTTCCTTGAGTTATCTTTCGATACTCTACGAAGAACCTTCTGTCATTGGCTACGTGGTCTGTGGCCCCTGAATCAATCAACCAAAAATAGTTAGATTCAGCAAGAAACACGGAACTAGAAACACATATGTAACTAGCCCTACATGTTACCTTATCACTTCCATCCGTACACGTACGGGCGAAGTGACCGTACTTGTTGCACTTAAAACACTTGATCTTTTTCAAGTTTTTCTTCTTTGAGTGCACATTCTTTTGCCACTTTTTGTTCTTAGTCTTCTTTGAGGTTTTCGGTTCTTGCTTTCGTTCGTTCACAAACCTTAAGCGTTTATTCTTCCGCTTATTTCCTCCATGTGAGGTATTAGCGGCCATGTGCACTTCTGCACTTGGTTTTGCGGCTTGAATCCGCTCTTCCTTGAGTTCGAGGTGTTTTGATACATCGCTTAAAGTTTTAATGCACTCATTATGAGTGAGGTGCATTTTCATGTTATCCCAGCTATCTGGGAGTGAACGAATGACTGCTTGGATCTGCTGTTCGTCAGACAGCGTAACACCCGCATCCTTTAATTCAGATATGAGATTCGCCATGTGGCGGAGATGCTTCTTCATAGAATGATCTCGCCGCATTTTGTACGAATCAAATTGAATATTTAAGGAGCGGAGTTTGGTAACCGAAGTTCCACCAAACTTTATTTCTAGCTCAGACCATATGTCTTTGGCTAGATCGAATTCCCGAAATAGACGCATTATGTCATTGTCCATTGCGGACAGTAACGTAATACGTGCTATTTTGTTCTTTCGAGTCCAAGTCTCATACGCTTCCCGGTCCCTCTTGTGTTGGGCCGTATTGCCCAACTCAGGTTCTTCCATTATGTTTTGGAGTGTTTCAAGCACATCTTGCTCCTCCAAAACATATTGGATTTTAATTGACCAAAGTTTATAATTGTCGCCGTTGAGCTTTTCACCTTTGTTAAGCTCTGCGACAATGTTCTTAGAAGCGGTAGACATATTCGAATCAAAAAACTGCAAAGAAAATGAAAAACACGATCAAAATTCTATGCATAAAGTTTCGATTCTTTAAACACTTGATAAGTTCCTTGGATGCGTTGAAATGTTACTCTAGAATCGAGAAGTTCACTACGTTCCCAACTACCATCTAGAAGTAACTTTCAAAGTGTCACGACCCGCTTCCCTAAAATGGAGGCGAGACGTGAAAAGGTCCGCACGGGAGTGGAGCGGTGAAGCCCCAAACCCGATAAGCGTCAAATTAGTATAAGCAGGTCCCTGTAACTGCACTCGAAACAACAATAATAATAATATGAGACGGAAAAGAAACACCAATCCCAAGGGTTGTCCACAAATGTTCAACATCACAGAAAAGCCACCAGGCTAAAAAGAAAGAGTCTAAAGGCCCAGAACAAGGCCAAACAAAAGCAACGACATAAAAAGTATAGGTGCCACGCACCGATAACAAAACAACTATCTAACAAAAGTAAAACACATGGAGACACTAGGACTGGTCCCCAGTGTCCACGTACTCCCCGTCCAACACGGGCTCAAGCTCGGCGTCCGCAAACACCTCATCCTCAGCTGGCAACTCAGGCTCAAGGTCTAACATGCGTCACCCAAAAGAGAAAGGGGCACATGTCAGCAAGTCTAAAAGACTTGGGCAAGGAAACTGAAAGTAAGGCAACTAGCAACCTAACAGTTTAGTATACATGACATGGCAGTTATAACATGAGTGCACAATTTAAAACAAGGCAAGACAATTTGTACATGAGAGCAACCATCGGGACAAGACAAGACAAAAGTAGCCACGCTACTAACATTCTCAATCAATTCACATTGTTGTAGGTGGTTACGCCCTTCGCTGAATGGCAAGCATTTCAGACCGATCGGCACTAAACACAATTCACATTTCACGATTGTTTTGTAGATGTTTGCGCCCTTCGCTGAATGGCTAGCATGTCAGTCCGATCGGCACCAAACACTACCCCACCCCAAAGAGTTTACGCCTTACAACTGCAGTTGTTGATCAAACAGACTCCCAGTTGAATGGCCGCTTAACCCTCACCCCATCCCGCACTAAACAAGCCAGGGTCCCTGAACATGAGCCCAGCAAGTGAGCCAGGGTTGCCCCGCACGGGAGCTTGTTCCTTAGTTCACAATTCAATATCGAGCGTTGGGGTTTCCAACTACAGGGCTCGCTTCTGGAACACGAGCCAGGTAACACAAGTAGTGTAGCAAAGCTACGCAATCACGGGATCACCAAAACAACGCAATGACATGACATTTAATTTGCGTACCGTTAATGGAAAGTAAACATGACATGGTAATTGTGCAACATGCTATATGTCGGAATTAGCTTCGTTGTCAAGCTAACTCCCCAATTTGCGCCTAGGCGAGTATCATTTCGTCGCCTAGTCTCTTTTACGCCTACAATAAGCAAATGGCCTAAAACATGGCCTAAACCCTAAGTGGCAAGTTTCACTTGCCTATCACCGGGGATGACGGTTACGAAAGTTCGTTTCCGCGAATGCTAGGCTACGGGAAATCGCTGTTATGGGGAACAATCATCAAAACACAAGTATTTTATTAGGGTTTCATAAAAATTACAATAAGATAAGAAAACAACGGTAGATCGATTTCTTACCGAGAGGAGGCGGAAGAAACACTCCGGGGAACCCTAGGACCAGATCTGGAAACTAATGGAGAAGTTTGAGGAAACTAGGGTTTTGGGGGAAATTGGGGATTTGATGGATTTTGGTGAGATTTTGGGGAAGATGAGTGGTAGATAGAGTGAATGGATGGATTGGATGATGGATTTATGGTTTGGATTGAAGGAAAGAAGCTTGGAGGAAGATGGGGGCTTAGAAGGGAAGAAACTAGGGCTTAGGGTCGTGTTGGAGAAGATGAAAACGTTTGGGTTGGGTATTTATAGGTTGAGCCGGCGGCTGCCCAGAAATTAGGGTTTTAACACTGGTTAGTCGGTCCAAGAGCAACCACTGACCGACTAGTTTGGCAACTAGTCGGTCGGTCGACCAACGCAGACCGACTAAGTGCAAACAGTAACTCCTGAACGAAAATAGGATTCTAGAGTTAGTCGGTCCATGAACAAGTACTGACCGACTAGTTTAGCATCTAGTCGGTCGATGAACGTTCTTAGACCGACTAAGGGTAAACAGTAACTGATACAAAAATAATATGATGAGTTAGTCGGTTCAAGAAGCATTGCTGACCGACTAGTTTGCAACCTAGTCGGTCAACCAACGTTCTTAGACCGACTAACGATAAACAGTAACTCCTGAGAAAATTTAGAAAGCTAACTAGTCGGTCCAAGAAGGATTGCCGACCGACTGGATCGTCATCTAGTCGGTCGGTGGCCCTTCTTACACCGGCTAATGAGCACAGAAAAGTACCGATACGGAGCGCGAGACCCCGGCATCGATTCCTAAGACTCCTAGGCTTGATCTAACAGTTAGATATGACCGTTATGAAGTCCGTCACGAATGACATACTTCAAAAACGACGATCCTAAGAAAGAAGCGAGAAAATACGACGAATCGATCGAAAATGAAAGCTACGGAGACGAAAACCACAAATGAGGGGAAAATCCACCAAAACATATATTATATTATATTAAATCCAGATACATGAAAGGCAGTCGTTACATCCTCCCCAACTTAAGAAAAATTTCGTCCTCGGAATTTCCAAAAACTCACGAGTCCGGAAACAAAAGTGGGAAACGCTCTCGCATCTCATCCTCATTCTCCCAAGTAGACTCTCCCGGCGAACCGTGCCGCCACATCACTCTAACAAGATCGACGACCTTGTTTCGAAGTGACTTCTGACGCCTGTCCAGAATCTGCACCGGATGCTGGTCATACGTCATATCGGGGCGAACGGTAATCTCCGAAAAATCCACCGCATGAGACGGATCGCTAATGTATCGACGAAGCTGCGACACATGGAAAACATTGTGAACTCCTTCCAAAGATGGCGGCAAGGCCAAGCGATAAGCTACCTCGCCAACCCTCTCCAAAACGTCAAACGGTCCAATGTATCGCGGGCTCAACTTTCCACGCTTCCCGAAACGAATCACACCACGATTCGGGGAAATCTTCAAGAACACATGGTCGCCCGGCTGAAACTCCAAAGGACGACGTTTAGCATCCGCCCAATGCTTAAAACGGTCCTGAGCAATCCTCAACCTCTCCCGAATATTCCTGACGATATCCACGGCCTCCACGATCATCTCAGGCCCCAACAACTCCCGATCACCAACGTCATCCCAACTCAATGGCGATCGACATTTCCTCCCATAAAGAGCGACGAAAGGCGCCATGCCAATACTCGCCTGGAAGCTGTTGTTGTAGGAAAACTCCACCAAATGCAGATGGTCCTCCCACGAACCCTTGAAATCCAACATGCACGCCCTCAGCATGTCTTCCAAAATCTGAATTGTCCTCTCGGACTGGCCATCCGACTGTGGATGGTACGCCGTGCTGAAACTCAGACGCGTACCCAAGCTCTTCTGCAAACTCTGCCAAAACTGAGATGTGAACCTCGTGTCTCTGTCCGACACGATACTCACGGGGACTCCATGAAGTCGCACGACTTCCTCCATATATCTCCTCGCTAGCACCTCCGTGGACTGTCCCACTCGAAATGGAATAAAGTGCGCAGATTTGGTCAATCGATCTACGATCACCCAAATCGCGTCATTCTGCTTCGGACTCCGAGGTAGTCCAGTCACGAAATCCATAGTGATGTGTTGCCACTTCCACTCCAGAATCGGAAGCGGTTGTAGCAACCCGGCCGAACGCTGATGCTCCGCCTTCACTTGCTGGCAAACCAAGCACTTGGCTACACTCCGAGCCACGCTCCTCTTCATACCATGCCACCAATAATTCAAACGAAGATCCTGGTACATCTTGGTGCCACCAGGATGCACAGAATACGGCGAACTGTGTGCCTCCACCATCAACTCCTCTCTGATATCCCCAGCTGGCACACACAACCTGGCTCCAAACCTCAGCGAGCCATCCTCATGAATCAAAAAGTCAGTCCGCTGACCGGCTTCCACCATCTCCCGAATCCTGACCAGCTTCGGATCCTCAGCCTGGCCAGCCTTAATCCGATCCACGATCGTCGACTGCACCTGCATGTACATCAACGACGAAGCCTCTCCAGGAAGAACAATCTCCACACCAGACTCGCAAAAATCCTGCTGCAATCTCCACTGCGAGGTCAAAATCATCACCGCTGGAAGCCTACTCAAAGCATCCGGAACCACGTTCACCTTGCCAGGGTGATACTGCAAATCAATCTCATAATCCGCCATAAGCTCCAACCACCGGCGCTGTCGCATGTTGAGCTCCTTCTGAGTGAAAATATACTTCAAGCTTTTGTGATCGGTGAAAATCTTCACTTTCTCACTCAGCAAGAAGTGCCTCCAAATTTTAAGAGCAAACACAACGGCAGCCAACTCCAAATCATGCGTCGGGTAATTCTTCTCATGAACCTTAAGCTGACGAGACGCATACGCCACAACATGCCCATGCTGATGCAACACACAACCGAGACCCTTGCCAGAAGCATCGCAAAAGATCTCGAATCCACCGCTGCGATCAGGCACAACAAGAATAGGGGCAGTCGTCAACCTCTCCTTCAAAATACCAAAAGCACTCTCACAATCACCCGACCAATCATAAGCAACATCCTTCCGCGTCAACCTGGTCATCGGCTCAGCAATACGAGAAAAGTCCTTAATGAATCGCCGATAATAACCAGCAAGTCCAAGAAAACTCCGAATCTCAGACGCAGACGACGGAATAGGCCACTCCCTGATGGCCCGAATCTTCTCAGGATCCACTGAAATACCATCTCCAGTCACCACATGCCCAAGAAAAGCAACTCGATCCAGCCAAAACTCGCACTTCGAAAACTTAGCATACAAACGATGCTTCCTCAAAATTTCCAACACCGTCCTCAAGTGCGATGCATGCTCTTCCTCCGACTTCGAATATATCAGAATGTCGTCAATGAAGATAACGACAAACTTATCCAGAAAGTCGTAGAAAATCAGGTTCATCAGATTCATGAAAACTGCGGGCGCGTTAGTCACGCCGAAAGGCATAACCACAAACTCATAGTGTCCATACTTCGTCCTGAACGCTGTCTTCGGAACATCATCCCTCTTCACCTTCAACTGATGGTAACCACTTCTCAGATCCAACTTAGAAAACACCCTCGAACCTCCAAGCTGATCAAAAATATCATCGATGCGAGGCAACGGGTACTTATTCTTAATGGTTACCGCATTCAATCCCCGATAGTCCACGCACATGCGACGCGAACCATCCTTCTTCTTAACCAGCAACACCGGTGCTCCCCACGGAGACACACTAGGATTAATATAACCCTTCAGCAACAGCTCATCCAACTGCTTCCGCAACTCTTCCAATTCTGCAGGTGCCATACGATACGGCGCCTTCGAAATCGGCTGCGCACCTGGAACAAGATCGATAGAAAATTCCAGAGCTCGATCAGGCGGCAAGCCAGACATCTCCTCGGGGAAGACGTCGCCAAAATCACGCACCACAGCTGGCCACTCCAGCTCCAACTGCATAGCCACAGCCTCTACCGGCCTGGCCCGAAATCTGACAGGACCAAGCGAACTGCTACCACGACTGAACTCAAACACTGGATGTCCGGGAATCTCGAACACCACCTTCTTCCTCCTGCAGTCGATCGTAGCATAGAAGGTCGCAAGCCAATCCATCCCAAAGACCGCATCGTAGTTGGTGATGTTGTGGACAATAAAATCAGCATAAAGCTCATGTCCACAAACCACCACAGAGCAAGGACTGCACCCACGATGCACCGAGACTACTCCATTCCCTGTGACGATGTTCCGACTCTGAGAGAGAGGGGACTTCGACAAGGAATGCTTCTCCACGAAGCTCTGGGCCAAAATGCACATCGATGCACCAGAGTCAAAGAGGACTCGGGCAGGGAACGTGCAAACCAAAACCACACCTAACAAACAGTCTAATCGATCAAATCTTATTCTAGCAACACCCTACACAAGCATTCACATAATTTAACAATCAATTAACTAAGGAAGGAGCAATCTAGATCGAAGGTTACCTGCAATGACCTCATCCATGGCCAAAACCTCCTCCTCGGTCATCAGAAATGCCTGCCTCCTCGGCGGAACAGCCTGCCGAAAAGCCTGCCCCTGTGGAACAAGCGCCGCTCCACGCCCAGCAGGAACAGGCGCTCGCTGCTGCAACGGCTGAGCTGCAACATGAGCCCTCCGCAGCGGACCCGCGTGCCGACAATCCCTCGCGACATGGGAGGCATCACCGCAAACCAGACACTGGCCCAAAAACTTCCGGTACTGATCCTTGATATGGCCAGGCTTGCCACAGAAATGGCAAGACTTCAGAATAGGCCCTCCCGGCCTCTTAAACTGAGCGGACGGATTAGGCCTGAATCCAGGTCTAACCACAGCTCTCGCCTGCTCCACAGGCCTCCTCACAGCACCAACAACAGACCCCTTCCTCTGGTTCACAAGCAGCTCCTGCCTCTTGGCAGCGACCAAAACCTTCTGATAAGATTCCCGGTCAGAAGAGGTCACAAAGCT